>JAPDDL010000218.1:0-22474 GCA_027422435.1 Schizopygopsis pylzovi
AAAGATCCTTTGGAGGCAGCCCTTTTTTTCACGCCCTTTGTTATTCGTATTTTAAATTATTCGTATTTTAAGCACATCAAGTGTATCCTTATCCTCCAGTCATCCATAATCCTCCACTTCAACCAATGACATGTGTTTCATGAAAAGGAATTAGCAGAAATTGAGTCAGCACTGAGTTTGTCCAATTATCAAATGCAAAAATAAAACACTATTGGACATAGAAGAATTATGTTTGTTGTTGTAAATTAATTACATAATACTGAACTGCTTATGATGTAAACCACTGGAAAATCACAGTTGGTTGTCATTTGCTGTATTACATTAATAGAAAAATGGCTATAGTTTTCATATTTTTTTGTTATTTTAGTACAAATGAAAATGAGACATAATATTGAGATTTGAAACTATTATAAAATAAGTTAATTTTGTAGAACTTTTAACTTTTATGATGTAGCCAGAAGACTTGCTAGACTGTCTCATTTTAGAGATGAATACTGAGGAGGACTTGCAGAAACACAGGACTAGGACAGATGCAACCTCATTAGGATTACGGCTGATACATTTGATTTGATTTGATTAAAAATACTTTTATTTCAGAATAATAACAAAATATAGGTTATTGTTTATATGGATTGCATTCGATCTTTCAAGATCTGTTTCTGTTGAGCTTGTACAATCTATAGACTAGATTTTCCAAAAATAAAGTAATTAATTAATAAATGTGTCTCTGCATGTGCTTCATGTAGCCTTTTAGTTCACAAACAACCGCAAAGACCATCTTAAGCTGCCATCACATCCAGTAACTATCCATTAACAACTCTAAATTAGACACAGGAGGCATTAGTCCTCCCAGCATTTCAAAAATCCCCCATTTTCCACCTCTCTAGGGAAAATGGTACTAATGATTGAGATCACCATGACAACATAGGTAATGCGTCTATGCCAGGCTGAATGTTTACCTGTGTTTGCCAGACATTATGGGATGTGAGCTCATCAGAGTGAAAGAAAGTACATATTTTTTACTTCACTACATGTGCCATAGTGCCACAACTATTAATTGGCAAGAATAGAATAACAGGGACAGATATGGCTGTTTTGGTTGGTCATTAAGAAAGGTTGCTATTTAAAACCTGTTAAGCTGCACGAGGACACTGGCGTCCTGAACGCTCTTTGTTTGCACATGTCATCGTTTACAAATAGATTAAAATTAATCTTGACAAACTATATATTATTCTGAATGTCTAAACCTCAAGCATCGAAGATAGAGCGCTGTTTTTCGATGGGAAGTTTATAAGGAATGCATTTGCTAAATTTGTGTTTACACAGTATTTGTGTTTAAGCAGTACACAACAAAACATCTATATTAAAAAAGCATTACTTACCAGCTTTGTGTAATATTGCGTCACAAATGCATCCACTGCTGTAAATCCCGGTTTAGTTAGAGTTAATAGTCAATGGAACAACATCACATCGAGCAGTTAGTCCAACGAAGCAATAACGTTGTTATATGGACAGATATTCCTTTGTTTATGTTAGGGGTCGACCGATATGTGTTTTTCAGGGCCGATACCGATACCGATTATTACAGATCAAGTAGACCGATAACCGATATTTTGAACCGATATACGTGTCTGGTGTAAAAATGAAATGAATGCCAAAATTAATAATAATAAGAGCTCTGACAAAAAAACTTTCTTTAAATGCTTTTAAACATGTCTTTAATTCTGAAAACTGTTAATAACAACAACAATTCCGTTGGTTTTAATTTACAGTACAGTGCAAATGAAGGCATAAAACATTAATTTAATTTATCTTTTAATCAAATGAGAGTTAGACTTTATTTTTGGCAAACAAATGAGTTTACTATTAAAATTAAAACATGGAAGAAATAGTGTATTGTGTTATTATTCTCAACAAAAGTTGTAATAATTGTTGTAGTTGTATTACGTATACAGTAATATATTCGGCTAAACCGAACTTATATTTTGACAGGTTGCCATGAGGACATTTTAAGTTTCTGTAGCCTATGTATATATGATATGACGATCGTTTTACTCAAATGAAACGGTCAAATGCTCATGAAGTGACTCTCCGAGCAGTTCTGGGGATGTTGTTCATGTATTTATGTCCTCATTTAGTGAGACGGCAGATGCTGAAAACACGCGAGCATCACGCGCTTCAGTATGTATGTGTGCAGTAAATGAAACCGCACGTCTGTGTCATTCATTAACAGAGATGCAGAACACGCAGGATTCATATTTAAAGTGTTTTTGCGGCTTAATATTTATAGATACTAGTCCATAGCACGAGTCGATTTAAGTGTACTGACCTACTTTTGATTAATTCATCCAAACTTCGACACATTCCGTGACATTCCGCGTTATACGGTAAATTACATTATATGACTGCATTCCGCGATTCCGCCCGCATTTTCCGCATCGCGGACATCATAGTGGATTGTGATTTATTGCAACTTCAGCAACGTCTGCTGCTGCCTTACCTTTGAGAGACAACTGATGCGTGATCACTGAGGCAGCTCCAGTTAGCAAGTGCTCTCGGTGTGAGACTGCCTTCAGTTTTCCGCGTTGATTGGTCGGACTCGTGACTCCCTACATATCAGATGAGCGGTGGGCGGAGATTGCTCTCAGAGATTGAGAGATCGCCTCACTCTCACAGAGTGTTGAGCTCAGACAGGCTGCATCGAGCCAAATAGTGCATTTAAAAATTAAATAATTTCACGTGTATTATTTATTCACCAATAAATAATGTCACCTGTAAATAGTATGTTTGTTTGCATAAAAAAAAAAATAATAATAATTATCGGCCAATCTGTTTTGAAAATGGCCGATATCGATAATCGGTAAAATGCTTAATATCTGCGCCGATAATCGGTCGACCCCTAGTTTATGTCTCCTTTCTTCACAGAGAGTTATTGTTTGCATCCGTTTTGGAATAGCTAACGCTCAAAAAACTCTTTCTTGGTTTGTTAAAAACCACATGGTTTTGTAGTATACAGTGTTACACACAGAATGAGACTTACCCCCCCAAAAAAGTGAAATATAAAAGCGGAAAATTGTTTATTTGAATTCACGCACTCTCTTCCGAGGGAACGTGGCTTTATCTGTATGATTAGCATCTGTGTGGCTGATATCAGCTGTGATTACTCTGACTGAATAGGGCTATCACTATGAATGCAGATGGGACGTTATAGACTATATGGCCCATATCTGTATGATTATCATCTGAATTACCAGCAATCAGTGTGAATGTTTGGCCATATCAGTGTATGTCTGGCAATCAGAATATGTACGTGAGTATGTACTAGCCTATATACAAAGCTATTTTTTCTTTATTTCTTTTTATTACTCAAAGTATTCTTATTGTAGTTTTTTGTGGTCAAATAAATCACTTATATGATGTCTAATATTCTGTCTATAATAATTTATAATTGAAAACATACAGTGGTAAGCATAATGACTAAAATAGTTTGTAGAACTCTTCAATATATTTGGTAAACAAATATTTGTTCCTCAAATGTGTGTGTGTGTGGGGGGGGGGGTCTGTATATAGTCTTAGGAACATCACATTTTTCATGGTATCTTCTTCAGATTTGAAATATAAACTCATGAGACATGTGACTTTCAACCCATTACTTTTCTGGATTGCTCCAGAACTTATTTCATGTATTTTTATATGAAATACAATTATTATTATTATTTACTCAGTGTTGTACACTTTTTTCAAGGCACTTCATTCTCTATAACTTTGTATCTTTTTTAGCATTATCAACTCTGGATGATGGATAGTAAAGCCCAAAGGGTCTTCTTTGCAAAGACACCACAATTGTGTGTGTAGCACACTGAAGTCAGGAAATGTTATAATTTTAAGATTGGGACATCTTTTTCATATATATATATATATATATATATATATAGAGAGAGAGAGAGAGAGAGAGAGAGAGAGAGAGAGAGGGAACACACTCAATGTAGCACATATATAACAAATATATAGATCATTGTTACGCTCCTATAAAGAAACACGTCATTGGTTGAAGGCAGAATTTGACAGGCCAAGCCACTCAAATAAACAAAGCAATGTTCTAAAAACGTCCCAGAGTTTATGCTCTTTTGGTAAATCAACTTACGAATGGCTTACTCATTGTTCAATCTGCACTTAAAACTAAGAGGGCACATGTCATCTTTAATACCTTCAAATAAATCAGTTCATCCACTTTTGAAGGAAGAAGTTCATCAAGATGTATCATTGATAATATTCCGAGCTCTGAACTTGCGGATTAGGAATGTCCTTTGTCACTAAATATAGAGTTTTCATGATTCACAGCACAACTTCGAAGGCTCTCGCTCGTTCTGTTTGATTAGACCACTGAGAGCAATTTGTAAATATTTGTAAGAATATGTATATAAGAATGGCCAATGTTCAAGGAAAACTGTCCTCAAGTCTCCTTTGAATGACAGAAAATGATGCATATAGGTGAAGGAAATGGTGAGTGGACGAAAGTGGAGTTGAAGAGAAAAAAGGCTTTAATAGAAAACAGCTGCAAGGATTTGCACTCTGCTGATTTACCGTCAGAGGGGAATTTGTGGGAATAAGGCAAACTAAGAACATAACACTCACATTTTTTTCTCCTTGCTGTCTCTCTCTTCCACAGAACTCAATCAGGCACAACCTGTCCCTACATAGCAGGTTTATCCGAGTGCAGAATGAGGGGACAGGTAAGAGCTCTTGGTGGATGCTTAACCCTGAAGGCGGCAAAAGCGGCAAGTCACCTCGACGCCGGGCTGCCTCCATGGACAACAACAGCAAGTTTGCCAAGAGCAGAGGACGAGCAGCAAAAAAAAAGGTAAAAGCTGCACACTAGACCTGCTGTATTCTTTTCCATAAACAGTACACACTATACATTTGTACATACAGTTATTATTCTTAAAAGTTTTTCGTTCATCTCTAACTTTATAGCTGGCTCTTCAGGTTGGTCCCGAGGGGGGTGCAGATAGCCCAGGCTCTCAGTATGGCAAGTGGCCAGGCAGTCCGAACTCCCACAGCAATGATGACATTGACGCCTGGACGACTTTCCGTCCCCGCACCAGCTCCAATGCCAGCACACTGAGCGGCCGTCTCTCGCCATTTATTGATGATGAAATTGGCGACTCTGATGTCCACATGGTCTACCCAGGCCCTGGGTCAGGTGCCAAAATGACCTCCACTCTCCCCAGCTTGTCTGAAATGGCTGGTTCTCTGGGTCACAGTGGCTCTGAGAATGTGATGGAGAACCTTCTGGATAACCTCAACTTGCTCTCACCTAAGAACCAATCGGTGGGGAACACAGTAGGGCCTGGGTCAGGATCCAACCAGTCCTCACCCTCTTCGCTCATGCAGGCCAGCCCTGGTTACTCCCCCTACAGTTCCCCAGGTCTGGCTGTGGTCAACCAACAGACCCAACAAGACTATCATAAGTGTCTTTACGGCCAGGCAGGAATGGGCAGCATGTCCCCCATGCCGATGCAGCATCTGCCAGAAAGCAAGCCAAGTTTTGTTTCTGGCCCAGGAACTATGGGACAGTTTAATTGCACAGCAGGGCTGCTGAAGGAGCTACTTACATCTGATGGAGAGCCTGGAGAGCTCATGCCCTCAGTGGACACTGTTGTCTCCCAGTCAGCTGGAGGCAGTGGATGTATGTTGCCGTCCTACATTAGTGGGCGGAGTGAACTTATGCGAGGTGGAGCATCCCACAGCCATGCCCTTTCTCATCCACACAATATGCATGGACAAGCCACATCTCTGGCATTGAATGGGCGATCGTTGCACCCTCTGACCGGGATTGGTCACAGCAGTGCTGGTGGACACTTGGGAAGCATCAAGTCAGCCATGCAGATGCAATATGGAGGCTCCAGTTATCTTGGAGGTGGGCTTCCTTCTTATTACAGTGTCAACAGCAATGGATATGGGCGCAGCCCAGGGATGATGCCCCACCCGCAACAGCAACACCTGGAGAAGCTGCCTAGTGATCTAGACGGAATGCCTGTGGAGCGATTTGAATGCGATGTTGAGTCCATCTTGCATGATACGCTCATGGATGGAGAATCGCTGGACTTCAACTTTGACCCCATGGCCACCCAACAGGGGTTCCCACCTCACAGTGTAAAGACCACCACCCACAGTTGGGTGTCTGGGTAGGAGCTACTTTTATTAAATGTATAATATTTTAACCCAACAATGTCTGAAGTTTGGAAACTTTTCAAAATGACTTTTTGAGTAGTGTTTACTCACATTTCAAGTCAAGTCAAGTCTGCTTTATTGTCAATTCTTCCACATGTACAGTACATACATACAGAGAATTGAAATTGCGTTACTCTCAGACCCTTGGTGCATACAGTTAACATTAAACACTGACAGTAGACGTTCAAATACAGATAAATACAGTTTAACCATATTTACATATAAACTATACAGATATACAAATGAGGACATTGTAGAAAAATAAAAAAATAAAAAAAGAGATAGATAAAGTAAAGTGGCATAAGGCATAAGTGGCATTTAACAAACATTTAAACACTTTGTAAAAACTTTGACTTTTGTAGATGATATATGAAGTGGTTTCTTTGACATTTTTTATTTATTTTTACAGGTAAAAAACTCTCAACTGGAAAACAGCAGCACGGAGCGGCTGTCCACACGCATCCAAACCCTTCATCAGGGAACGTAGCCCCCATTATCTTTCGCTTTCTTCAGCTGAGGCGGCTGAGATACGACCTTACACTGCCAAGCACACTGGCTCAGTACAGAGCTAAATTGCAAGGACATTTTCCTCAGACATTGGGACTCACGTTCAAACTAAGTGCCAAACCAGGTGCCTGTGCTCCATAGCCAAATTGACAAGCTTTATTTTGCTGCCTTATTTTTGCTGTAGAGAATAAGTCGTCAAATCAGGGCAACGAAAGGCCCTTACATCTGCTGCAACAGAAACTTACCAATGTCCACACCAATTTTCAGTAATGATTTTACAGCCGCATCTCCATTAAGGGCAAACTGTGATAAGGTATAACCATCAAATCCAACACCAGGCAGCACACATCAAGTTCATTCGATACACCTCAGAAAAGTGACTCCCGAGGTAATAGCTCATTCATTGTTGTGTTGTCAGTTCAAAACCCTACTTTGCAATTTTTGCTGAGAGTAACACATTCATGCTGTGCTTCATGGAGACTCCATGATTGGCCTTATTGTGAAGAAGAACTGGAACAGCGGTAGGCAGGAATGACTGTAAATAGATTTATTTAGAAATAGTCCTGCACAAACATGACCTTGAAAATGTTAGGGAAATTTCTGCAGACTAGTTGAACTGTGCCACATACAGCAGCGTATCATTACAATTTAATTTCTGTCTTGTAACACTTTTATTGTGTCTCAGCATTTGACGTAGGGAAGATGTAATACATTTCTAAACAGTGTGTTATTATTAATTGGTGTACAGAGAGTTTATACAATGATATCAACAATCAGGGCAACAGATTTAATGTTGTTTTGTAAATCTGAGAGAAACTGGACTAGACATTTTACATTTTGGTAGGCCTACATGGAATAGTGTTTCTCATCTGAATTATATACATCTTTCCACATTTCTTGTAAATACATTAAATATATTTCAAAAACATATAAAGTAGAAATATAAGAAGGCTATTATATGTAGAAGTGTTTTCTTTTTCTTTTGTATTATCACAATTATTGCTGTTTATTATTGGCTTCAGGTTGAGATTTATTATTATTATTATTTAAAGAAATAGCTCACCCAATAATGAAAAAAATATAATTTACAAAAGATATGCAGTAATTTTTTTTTTCAAAATCAGTTTATTTATTCTATGAAACACAAAAAGTGACATTTTTAACAATATCATGGCTGCTCCTTCCCATGCAATGAAAATACATTTCTGGCAAGTCTTTTGAACTACAACAAAATTGTTAATCTTTGCCATGTGATGGCAAACACCATTGGTTTTTGTGTGTTTCTTTGCACATCTTATAGTACCATGTTTGTTTTGGAGGATTTATGTGATAAATGACACATTTCTATTGACCCAATACTTAATTTGTTTTCATTGTATGGAAAAGAGCAGCCAAGACATTATTAAACAAAATGAATTTGTGTGTCATGGAAGAAAGTAAGTCACACTGGTTTGGAATGACATGCAGGTAAATAAATGATCCCAGAATTAGAATTTTTGGATACATTACTTCTTATAAGCCTTCTTATAAAAAAATGTATGAGATTTTGGGTCAAAATACTGAACTTTTTTTCAGTTGTTCGTTCCTACAAAGATTAGGCCTGTCTTTGTTGTGACCCATAAAAGAGCTAAATCCCAGGTTAAGACGCCACCTCAAAATAACAAATAATAATAATAATTAAACAAACTGTTGTATTTGCACTTCATAATTTATCATGGGGCACCACCAAAGCCTTTAACAGAGGTTAATATAGTTTAGAGATACAGCACTAGGGGATTTCGATGCCTTTGCCACTGTATTGAATTTGTTGCTGTAGTAAAGCTACAGTTCTCTGCCTTTAAGAAAGTGTAGAGACATTGACAACATTAATTGGCTGAAGGCAAAGTGGTGTGATTGTATCATGTCAAGGTATATTATTTACACTTGTATTATATTTCTATTTTTATTCACATCTCTCTCAAATTGCAGGCACTGTGATGTATATGTTCTACACGTTTGTGGTGATTTTCAAAGTCTGTGGTGCCTCAACTTTTGTTTTAAATTTTCATTTTAGTTTCTTATTCCCTTTACCAAGAATGGACTATTCCTTACACCCATATCACTGTACTTAATTTTCAAATTTGCCAGCAACAATTACAGATATCTCAGACAATTCATTGAAGACTTGAAAATACCCCAAATGTTTTCTTGAGTAGTGTTATAATACAACAATGCTGAAGACATTTTAATGCTTTGTAGAAAACTAAGATATATTCGGTTCTCACTATTTTTTTTAAAATATTAAATGCTTACTGTTATTAGAGGTGTTCTTTAAAAAATGTTAACACTGTTTTCGAATCAGGTGGAATGTGATAGAGCAACAAGCCACAAGTTACTTGTTGGTGTTTTGGTTTCTGTTCCTGTGGCATCCTACTGTGTAGCTCCACCCATTGCAAAATCTCATTGGTCCAAAATCCCACTCTATATGTAACTTAAAATATGATTGGCTGTGCCATAATTTTCACTTTTTAGTATGGACAGACAAATTTCTTGCCACGCCTGCAGACACAGTGAGGTTCAGTCATGAGAAGAATGTCAGATGTTTGTTAACGTAAACAAGCTCACGTCATTAAAATATTATTATTAACCTCTGACCCACACTGCCTCACTCAGCACAAGAAGACCAGATTGCTTTGTGCCCAAATATCATGAACATGCATTTTCTTTGTGAATTTAGCAGGTGACCCCACCTATGCACATTCATGTACATTAATGATTATTAAGATTATTGTCATCTCCAGTATATTTTTATGATGACGAGATATTTGATATTTCATGTCTGATAGAGCTGTGGAGTCATGTTGATGTCAAATATGTTAGTTCATAGTTCTGAAGAATATGAAGTAGAGAGTAGAAGATAATTTACATGCACAGCTTTTTGTACATTGTACACGGTTATTCTTGTATTTGCAGCAGTTTGTAAAAAACATGAACAATTGAAAAAAGAAAAAAACGAATAATGATAATTGAAACAAATTTGGAAGAAAATGCTGCTGTTTTCAGATTGTGGAGTTTGGACCAATTTTTTATGAAAGAAATTAAATATTGCACTTTGTCTATAGATGTAATGAGTTCTCCTAGAGAGATGAAAAAAGTGAAGATTATCTATTTTGAAACAAACTGTTACATTTCTTTGACTTATGTACAGAAATGATTTGATTCACAATCAAAAAAATTATATAACTAAAGGTGCAATTTGTTTATGTAGTTGAGAAAGTAATAATCTATAAGAGAGAAATGATATTGTTAAGCTGACATGCCAATACTGACATATGTATATTATATCTTTATTCTTAAGTTCATCAGCAGTGAGTGAGCAAACAGTTTGTGAAATGTGAGGACATAGCGCTCTGATTTTGTTCTTTATGCCGATGTTGTGCTTGCATTTCTGTACAAGAAACATGCTGCCGCTGTAAAAAGCCATGTGTATATAAATTATGTTATATAAAGAAGAAGCCAATGTGACTGTCTCTTTATTCAATTACAAGGAACTTTGAAAACACTTTGGAAGCTTTGATGGCTTGTGGGAAATGTACAAATTAATGTCCAAAAAGTACAGTAAAGGTATGTGACAAACCAGGATTATTTTGATTATGAAAATGTCAAACATACATATTTAAGTGTATTATTATCAGGAATATCCACTCATTTTAGCAGATTTATTGTGTAACACATGCTCAAAGATGTTCCTCTAAGTCAGTAGCACTGAAAGAGTCATGCCAGACTTATCTGTCAGATAAGGCCAGTTTAACTTTTAAATAATAATTTTAGTCTAATTTTGTTTTTCATAACTCAGCTAGAGGATGAGTAGTACTTAAACATTGAATCAAACTGCATTATATGGGTAGTCTTCAATATAGATTAATATAATTGAATATAGAACCATCACATATAGCTATATCCTGCATTATGTTTACATTGAAAAGCCATTCAAATTATCATTATTAATGTGCAAATTCATATAAAAATGTAACCTTATAATTTTACATTTAACTTTTGCTTTTATACTTACTTTTTCAATTTTACTTGTAATTTTTAATTGACATGTTAATGCAAGAATAAAAATGAAAAAAAATCATTTATAAATGTCCTTTAGTTCTAGTTTCAAACATATGTCCTTTTCTTTCCACATATTTTCTATCTTGGTTCAGTGATCGGTCATAGTATGTTCTTGAAGATTATCAATGATCTGGAAGATGTTGTGTCATACAATATATATTTCTTAAGATTCAACAAATGGTTTTTGAAATGTCCAGAAGGAAATGCTCTGAAGGGCGCACAAGAAAATAGGCAACGTGTGTTGGAGGTTATAAAAATTGAAAGAGTTTCAACAATTTCTGAAGCTTGGGGGGTTGAATAATTTTGTACATTAATGTTTAGAGCCTATTTGATCTTTTTCATTTTTCATCAACATTATGATTTCAGAATCGCTCTTTAATTGAATGCCTTGGTAGAATTGTTTTCATAACATAGCAGTAGAATGTCTTGCAGGTCAAGGGGGTTGGATAATTGTGATTGCAACTATATATATGACCCTGGACCACAAAACCAGTCATACGTAGTACTAAATTTGTAGCAATAGCCAAAAATAAATGTTATGGGTCAAAATGATTGATTTTTATTTTATATAAAAAATGATTAGGATATTAAGTAAAGATCATGATCCATGAAGGTATTTTGTGAATTTTCTACTACAAATATATAAAAACAAACAAAATGTTTGATTAGTAATATACATTGCTAACTTTATTTTGACTACTTTAAATGTGATTTTCTCAATATTTAGATATTTTCGCACCCTCAAATTCCAGATTTTCAAATAGTTGTATCTCAGCCCTATATCCTAACAAACCATACATCAATGGAAAGCTCATTTATTACATTTTCAGATGATGTATAAATCGCAATTTAACTTTTTTTTTTTACCCTTATGACTTTTATTTATTACCCTTATGTTTTGTGGTGGAGGGTCATATGTGAGTGTGTGTATACGTTGTTGTTTTTTTACCTTTGAACAAGTCATACAATTCTGTACAGTGTTCAAGAAATAAGATTAAAAACAAATATACAAAAAAACATAAAAATAAAATCTTTTGTGGAAGGCTATCACTACTATGATGCAAAACCTGACTTGCTGGAGATTTTTCGCTAACAAATTCTAATCAAAGTTAGTAAAAAGTGGAGCGCTGTTCTCCCTGAAATAGCCCTCGGCTTTTAGTCAGAATGAACTCAGTCACCCCATTTCAGGCTTTGGGTTCTTTCAGGCTCCTCCTCAGCACTGAGATGTGATCAGCTTGGGGGTTTCTGGAGCCAGATGGTCCTGTGGAAAGCAATCCTGTGAAAAGCAGTGGGGATCTTTGTCCTGGCTTTGATAGTAAGGGATGCCAGGAAAAAAAGTGCTTAACTGGTACTTTTTTCTCTTTGCACTTCTCTCCAGGTCTGGGTGTTGGATTTCTATTATGTTTCGGGCTTCCAGCTGGTCCGCGTCACTAGAACGATCTTGACATTGTGCCCTGATCTCTCTGCTTTTAGACAACACCCAGCCAACAGTTATCTGTATCCAATATATGGGTTATACAATATATATTTCTTAAGATCCAACAAATGATTGTTGAAATGCACAGACTTGGGTCACCCAAGGACTTGAGCTGGGTTTTGGGAGACAAAGAGGTGGTAAGCTTGATGCAATATGAGAACTGACATTTACAGTACTTAATTGTCTCACTCCTTCCTGAGTTTTTGCCTTGCTCTCCGTCTCACTCCTTTGTGTAGCAGTGTGGTCCAGCATTCGCTTTAAACTGTGTGTGTTGACAGAGGGAAGGAGGAAGTTCGGGGAGGAGGGACGCCACCCCGCTGAAGGCCCTCGTGAGCAGCTCCTGTGGAATGCAGTGCGTGTGAGTTTTCTGCGTATGTGCGTAAGTTTGGTGTGGATGGCAGCCAACCGCATATGGCCTTAACATTGCAGAGGGCACAAGGCAAGACAGGTTACGTGAGGACACATGTGTGACGTTGGTACAGTCTGGAGTCTTTTAAAGTGTTTTTTTTAGGTTCTTTTCAACAACCTCCTGCATTATTAAGCAAAAAGATCAGGAACAAAATATTAAGGTAATGTGTATCGTTTTTTTTTTACTGTTTACTATGCAGACAACTGAAGCAGTTGGAGGTGGAATCCCCTGGAAAGATGAAACAATATGCCTCTGTGGCACTTTCAAAACATTTCTTTGTTTGAACTTCCCAACCAGCCCATCTCTCGACCAATGGCGTTAGTTTGGGAAACCTGTTTGAAAACATTGTCAGTTTCATGCTGCTAGTAGTGCAGTAATCAAACACTAAAGAGCAATTCAACATTTGTTTCTGTAATTTTTAACTCGTTAACCCTGCATTTAGAATACAATGAAAGAGACTACAGTGCAAGTGTTCACAGTAGTGATGGCAGCTTTTCAACAGTGCTTCATGGAGCTTTGAATGCGAATCACTAATCCAGTGAGCACTATCAATCTGCCAAAGCCACATAATTTCAGCAAGCAAGGCTTCATTACATCATAACTTTTTTGAAATGCTTTGAAATTTCATTGGTTCACTGTTGGGTGGTTGGTGGCAATGATCTCTTTGTACCCTTGAATCATGCAAATGCAATGATTTAAACCAATGAACAAGTGTCTATAGTTTTCACCTGATCTCGGATCAGTTTTATAAATTTGCATACATTTCAATGAGACTCAATGTATAACAATTCAATGTATAATTAAATGTAACAATAGTAGTTGGTCTGTTTAGATGAGCCATTCATTGAACAAACAAAACAAGTCATGAAAATTGATCAATTATACCTACACATTTAACAATGTTATACGACACATTATACCAAGATTTAATATTTAATGATATAAGATGAGTATTTAATGACATTTCATAGGTTATATATTGAATAAAACACTCGCAATTTTTTGTAAACTCTGTTTTTCTTGTATGTTTGGCCCGTTTTTCTATTGTATTTTTTCTATTTTCCCAAGCAGGAGTCAGCAGTGTGTGGTGTTTCGAACACTTCAAATCAGTGAATCATTTTGCGAAGCGAAGTCACTAGCTGCTAAGATGTTTCTGTGGTTTCTGTGTCTTTGTGTTTTGGACGTTTAGTTTTTTCCTGTTCCCAGAGCTGATCCTAGACTTCGGGTCCCATACGCAAAACTGTGTCGGGGTGGGTGGGGAGTGTTGGGATGAAAGAATGGATGAAACGCGTTTGTCTGTGTTTCACTCCGTCTCGAATCACGCTCATGTAAAGCACTCGAGAAACAGTGTCTCCGCGGCTCGGTACACTTTCAACTCGTTTTTTTTCGGTACACTTTCAACTCGGCCCTAAGCAGCTTGCGTATTCTGCGTATAGGGAGGATCGGCTCTGCCTGTTCCTGTTTACTGTATTATGTTCACCTTGTGATAGCGTGACTGTTTTCACCTGTTTCTTGTTAGTCTATTACTATTTGTTTTCAGAATTCTTGGTCAGGTCTTGTCCATTGTTGGATGTATAGTTGGCATGTATAATTTGGTTCTTTATGGTCCTAGTTTCTGAGCTCCTTGTTTTTTGTTTCATATTTTCTTTTTGGTTCTAATAAATCAGCTCAGCTGGCTCCTACTTTTCTTTATCTCTACACTTGCATTACAATAATAGTAATAAATGTAAATAAGGACATTTAATTTTAAGTCTTGGTAAAACTTTAGGGATTAAACAACAGCCATCTTTTTTCATGCTCATCAAATTTGGTTCTGCAGTAAAATAATTACCATGTGATTCATAACTAATTGCAACAAACACCTCAATACTGCCAGAAATAGATTTTTTTGTTTTTTGCAATTTACAATTTTTTAACAAAATGCCTCTAGCCAAGCTTTCGCAAAACAGGGGCTTCATACAATGTGAAGTCATCATATGGTTTACGTTGCAGTCTAAGCAGCAGCCTGGTCCCATTTGGTATATACATGATGGCAGTCTTTGTGTGGAATTCATTCTGCTGGCTGGAGACGAGACGCTGAAGTGTCTCACCTTGCTTTTCCATGTGGAGCCAGTTACTGACTCTGAAAAAGCATTCAGCCCCGTAATTGCGCACGATCTGCCAAGAGCAAACGTAACTAGAACATTTATCAACCCACTTGGAGAGAGAAAAGGACGAGAAAAAAGAGAAGCAGATGTAGCGGACGGTTATGTGAAGCGAGATGAGGCATCTCAGACTGCTGTCCTCAATTGACTCAGCAGAGTCATATTCAGAAGCATGCCATTAAATCACTCATGTAAAATGCAATAACTAATGATGTTTGATAATTGCAATAACGTTTTTTTGGGCATGACAACCCCAGTGACCATTCTCCTTCTTTGCATGGAAAAGTGCAGCTTGGAGATTCTGCAAAATATCAACTTAATGGAAAATATATGTTTGGAATGACATCATCTAAATCATGAGTAAGTTATGACATAATTAGCATCTTTAGGTAAACTGTCACTTTAAAGCAGATGAGAAAGCAGCAAACCATTCCAAATCACTTCCCACTGTTTCAGCTGATTACGAGGACAATTTGACCATTTGAGATAAACACTATAAGATCTTTTGATATCACACAACATATAGCTACCCTTCTTGAGCTTATACAGTATGGACTGAGCAGTCTGGTTTTAGAGAGACCTAGTTTTCCAGCTTTTAACCAAAGCACTGCGAAGCCAGAGAGCCCTTCTGCTCCTCAACTTCAAAAGGTTGATGTTAATAGATGATACAAATTCATTCATACCGCATATTAGTTTTTTATTCAAAGTTTCATAGACTTATTGAATGAGAGACTTGTGTCCTAACTAGAGTTATCAGATCAAAGAAAATTGTGGCTGGGCTCTTCTGATCTGGGCAAACCACCAATAATATCTTAGTGATCACATCTTAATGCCCTGGCAACCACTAAACAACTCTAGAGAAGCATTTGAATATACATACTTCATTGTATACATATTGGTGCTAAAGAGGACCACATTTTTAAGGTTCCTTAAATAATACCTTGGAAGTACTATATATGACTTTTATGCTGTTATAAATACAAAAATGTATAATAGGTTATTGTCATAAATTAACTTTTAAAGTATATTAGTATTTTTATTAGTATTAATATTGTTTGTATTATTTTAGGTATCATTTATAGATGTTTTACCCCTCTATTTATATGGTATTTATTTCGTAGTACTTTGTTACATACTTTTTACGCCCTCTTGAATCATCTTTTAAAGTACATAAAATGTATAGTTTCAGATGAGCATCAAAACCAAATATTTGTATTTAATATAAATAAATATGACACAAAATAATTTACACAAAAATAAACAAACACATATTAAGCGGAAAGTTCTAGTGTGTAAATGTGTCTTTTGTGTGGGAGAATTTTTTTTCACTTTTCACACTGTTTGGAAAAGCTCTTCTATCTACCTGAGTCTTTCAGTCCATGTGTTGGTCAAGGTGGGGCATGAGTCTCCGGTTCTCTTATGGGAAGTGCATAAGACTGTGCAGACAGAGTCTCATGGTTGATCATAACATGGTACCACAGCACTATAACTTAATATATTTCCTCTTTTGAAGACTGTGCGTTTAGGAGACTCCTGTTGAATTTCCAGTCAGTACCTCATGTTACATGAACAAAACAACAAAACTAACTACAGCAAAGTTTGTTTGTTTTTTAAACTGCACTTTGTAAACCTATAAAACAAGTTAAAATAGGTGACATTCATTTTTGGGAACCTAAGCTTGTGGGAATCACACTGCTGTATGTGCCAGTAATATTTCATCACTTTGAAATGATGCAGCATTTCTGCATCTTAGAAAGACCAGTTCCAAAGAAGGTCATGTTTACACTGGGGAAGTGAAAGAGATCTGGCCGCATGTTAATAACCAATGAAAAAAATACACCAAAATGACACAGGTTCATCTGTATGACTGTAGCTGAGAATTATTTCACCTCAGGGGCAAAAGTTTCATAAAATATTGGTTTTAATGTTTTTATTTTATATTTGTGTCATGAGTGAATGTTTCGATGAAACATGTTATGTTTTAAATTTATTTAGTCTAAAAAAATGTTTCAAATTTATTTAGTCAGTTTTGTGACTGTAATTCTAAAAAAACTGGTCAAAACAATTCATATTAATTTGATGTTACACATCAATTTAGTGTGATCAATGATTTAAAGACACAGTACAATTGATTAACCATTCCCCTTGATATATATATATATTAGAGGTGGGCATAGATTATTTTTTTTAATCTAGATTAATCTAGATTAATTTTGGAATTAATCTAAATTAATCTAGATTAAAATGGCTCATTTGAATTCTGCCGAAGGCATTCAGAATATGTGTGCTACCCAAATAATGACTAAAAGTAAGTCTTTGAGAACGGGTTTCTCAAGCCAGGTGGCGCATTAGACCAGGGGCTCATCTCCTGTTTCCAAAATGCATCACAAACTTTAATCTCTTCCCGTCCCAATCCCACGAAAAAACTGGAGGAAAATCCCGTTCCACTCCCGGAAGAATGACTCCCATTCCCTCCCACTCCCGTGTTGTTGTTTTTTTTGTTTTTTTTGCCGATAACTGTCAATTACAGTAAAAATATAGTACAGATCACAGCGTGCCCACCTTATTAGTTGAATAAAAACCCAAAATGTCGTTTTTTGTTATTATATTGAACTGAAAGCCATCTTATTATGCACAGTGTTGCACAGATTAAATTTCATGTAAATCATCCATGCTAACACACACGTCTTCTATTTATTTATTTTTTTTAGACATTTCACTCTCTATAGATATATTTTTCTATGTACTGTATTTTTAGATATATTCGAGTTTCGATGTTTCTCGCTCAAGTTCACATGAGACCTAAAGCGCATCCTGTTTGCTTAAAAGCGCAACGTTTCGTTGTTATTCTCAGTGCACACAAATAAACGTAGAGTCTTTACAGATTCGAAAGATGTATTAGGCTACTTTTATCTGTATGACCAAAAATGACGGAGATTTTAAGAGCAAGTGAGCGCACCGGAGCCTGTCTTGCAGCAAACGCGCTTCCACACAAACACTTCAATAGCGCACATTTCTCTAGGTTAACATCATATTGAGCGGCCATGTAAAGTTGCTACTACATACATCTTTCAGATGAAAAGCCATATTTGAGGTTGATGAATGATAGGTGAGCGTTTGGATGTCCTGCCCGATTGTATTACCACACAGACCAGCCGTTAACAATCTGTCCATCACGGACTGCGAGCCTCTAGTTCGAAGACTCGTTCTCGCCCCCTACAGTGCAATTCGGCTAGGTATACATCCGCGTTAAAATATCAGGGTGAAAGTCATCATAGCTTGCGTAGTATAGACCCAGCTCCCAACCCAACTTTGAGAATAGATTAACGGCAATATTTCTTTTATCGCCGATAAGAGTCTCACGTTAACGCAGCACGTTAACGCCGATAACGGCCCACCACTAATATATATATATATATATATATATATATACAAACCCGATTCCAAAAAAGTTGGGACACTGTACAAATTGTGAATAAAAAAGGAATGCAATAATTTACAAATCTCATAAACTTATAATTTATTCACAATAGAATATAGATAACATATCAAATGTTGAAAGTGAGACATTTTGAAATGTCATGCCAAATATTGGCTCATTTTGGATTTCATGAGAGCTACACATTCCAAAAAAGTTGGGACAGGTAGCAATAAGAGGCTGGAAAAGTTAAATGTACATATAAGGAACAGCTGGAGGACCAATTTGCAACTTATTAGGTCAATTGGCAACATGATTGGGTATAAAAAGAGCCTCTCAGAGTGGCAGTGTCTCTCAGAAGTCAAGATGGGAAGAGGATCACCAATTCCCCCAATGCTGCAGCGAAAAATAGTGGAGCAATATCAGAAAGGAGTTTCTCAGAGAAAAATTGCAAAGAGTTTGAAGTTATCATCATCTACAGTGCATAATATCATCCAAAGATTCAGAGAATCTGGAACAATCTCTATGCGTAAGGGTCAAGGCCGGAAAATCATACTGGATACCCGTGATCTTCGGGCCCTTAGATGGCACTGCATCACATACAGGAATGCTACTGTAATGGAAATCACAACATGGGCTCAGGAATACTTCCAGAAAACATTGTCGGTGAACACAATCCATCGTGCCATTCGCCGTTGCCAGCTAAAACTCTATAGGTCAAAAAAGAAGCCATATCTAAACATGATCCAGAAGCGCAGGCGTTTTCTCTGGGCCAAGGCTCATTTAAAATGGACTGTGGCAAAGTGGAAAACTGTTCTGTGGTCAGACGAATCAAAATTTGACGTTCTTTTTGGAAAACTGGGACGCCATGTCATCCGGACTGAAGAGGACAAGGACAACCCAAGTTGTTATCAGCGCTCAGTTCAGAAGCCTGCATCTCTGATGGTATGGGGTTGCATGAGTGCGTGTGGGATGGGCAGCTTACACATCTGGAAAGGCACCATGAATGCTGAAAGGTATATCCAAGTTCTAGAACTACATATGCTCCCATCCAGACGTCGTCTCTTTCAGGGAAGACCTTGCATTTTCCAACATGCATACTGCATCAATTACAACATCATGGCTGCGTAGAAGAAGGATCCGGGTACTGAAATGGCCAGCTTGCAGTCCAGATCTTTTACCCATAGAAAACATTTGGCGCATCATAAAGAGGAAGATGCGACAAAGAAGACCTAAGACAGTTGAGCAACTAGAAGCCTGTATTAGACAAGAATGGGACAACATTCCTATTCCTAAACTTGAGCAACTTGTCTCCTCAGTCCCCAGATGTTTGCAGACTGTTATAAAAAGAAGAGGGGATGCCACACAGTGGTAAACATGGCCTTGTCTCAACTTTTTTGAGATGTGTTGATGCCATGAAATTTAAAATCAACTTATTTTTCCCTTAAAATTATACATTTTCTCAGTTTAAACATTTTTTATGTCATCTATGTTGTATTCTGAATAAAATATTGAAATGTGAAACTTCCACATCATTGCATTGTTTTTATTCACAATTTGTACAGTGTCCCAACTTTTTTGAAATCGGGTTTGTATATATACAGTGGGTACGGAAAGTATTCAGACCCCCTTAAATTTTTCACTCTTTGTTATATTGCAGCCATTTTCTAAAATCATCTAAGTTTTTAATTTAAAAAAAAAAAAATCCTCATTAATTTACACACAGCACCCCATTTTGACAGAAAAACACAGAATTGTTGACATTTTTACAGATTTATTAAAAAAGAAAAACTGAAATATCACATGGTCCTAAGTATTCAGACCCTTTGCTCAGTATTTAGTAGAAGCACCCTTTTGATTTAATACAGCCATGAGTCTTTTTGGGAAAGATGCAACAAGTTTTTCACACCTGGATTTGGGGATCCTCTGCCATTCCTCCTTGCAGATCCTCTCCAGTTCCCTATCTGTCGGTCACTACGAGTTATGTCGTGACGACATAGGGATTTACCTGGAAGCCCCGAACATCTCTGACTAAGAGAAAACGCCAATGAAATTGGCTAGTGGATTTTGCATACCTGAGCCACTCCCCGTGCATACGGGTATAAAAGGGCGACAGGTGCATCCACTCATTAAATTTTTGCTTCGGAGCCGAGTGGGTGAGAAGAGTGCTGATCTCCACAAAGCCGTTCATCTTTGTTTTGTTCCCGGTTGGCGTAACGGTGCGATCAGCGGAGTCCCTCTCATCAGCGATTCCCCTGGGCACTTCAACTGAGAGAGCAAATTCTAAAAGAGCAAATCACGGACGATCGCGTCTTTTTCAAGATGCCGTTTCGTCCGTGTCCTTCTGGTTGCGGTCGTTTTCTGTCTGTGGATGACGGACACGATCGTTGTCTTCAGTGTCTGGGCCGCCGACATGCTGAAGCTGCGTTCGTGGATGACTCATGCATCTGTTGTGGGCGTATGAGCATGATTTCGCTGCGATCTCGCCTTTCCTTTATGAAAGGATTGGCACCCTCTGCCGCCACCCGTGCTGATCTCTCTGGCTCGAGCAGAGGATCACCGGCTGACGCTCTGGGAGATCTGAGGGTTACTGTAAGAGCCTCTCCGCCAGGCACGCCCCCACGGACCTCTTACTCCTCACGCAGCGAACATCCCGTCAGGTTCCCGGGTGATTTCGCTGGTCTGTCCCACGGGGCGCCCAGCATTTCATTCGGTGCGCCATCTGTAGATAGGATGTCGATCGCAGCATCGGGGGATGGGTTCACGTCCTCTGAGGATGAAGGTGCGGTGGGGCTGCCCCCCTCGGGTGTTGTCGCCACCGCCGCACCGGACCCAGAGCTGACGGCCATGCTTGCCCGGGCAGCCGTGAGCATCGGGCTGGAGGTCAACAGACCGCCCAGTCCCGAGCCCTCGCGGCTGGACGATTGGTTTCTCAGAGCGTGGCGCGCCCTGCCCCGGTGCCTTTCTTCCCGGAGGTGCATGAGGAGCTGACGAGTTCGTGGATGGCCCCTTTCACGGCCAGAAGCCGCTCGTCCGCCTCCTCCGTCAAGGCGATGTCCACCATGGTGGTCCAGGAGCGCCATCTCTGGCTCAACCTGGCAGAGATGAAGGACGTTGACAAGGCACGCTTTCTCGATGCCCCCATCTCCCAGGGAGGGCTGTTCGGCGACACCGTCGAGGGCTTCGCCCAGCAGTTCTCGGCGGTACAGCAGCAGACCGAGGCGATCCAGCACATCCTGCCCCGGCGTGATACACCATCCACCGCTGCCCCCGGGGCCAGGCCTCAGTCTGCCCGTCGCCGTGGGCGCCCTCCTGCGTCCTCCAGAGCTGCTCCGCCCCAGGCCGAATCGACACATAGGCCGGTGCGTCGAGCCTCTCGCAGGAGAGCGGCGCCCCCCGCGTCCCAGCCAGGCCCCAAGTCGTCCAGGAAGTCGACGAAGCGGCCCTGACGCGGGCAACCCGGAGATGTTGGAGTTTGCTCTTTCTCAGGAGACGGCGAGAACAGCACCGCTCCTTCTCCCGGTGGAGGGCCGGGAGGAGAATCTTCTGTTTCGTTTTGTTTCTGTTCCGCTGCTGGTCCAAGGGCCAGCAGTACCCACCTTCTCAAAGAAAGAGCAACTTCCTTTTCCTCCAGGTTCTCAGGTCCATGGGACGACAGTGTGCGACGCCCTGCCTCCTCACTCTCGCCCACGACCCATTTTGCCAGTAGCCAAGAGAGTACGGTTCGGGGACGACATTCCTCCCCACGCACCTCTGGCCAGTCCCGTTCGGGACCCAGGGAGTTCGGTGAGGATGCCTCAGAACGCACCGCCTTCTGTGCCATCCACCCCTACTCCCTTTCGCTGCACCACCACAGGTACGTCGATTGTGCCGTTGGAGCCGGCACACGCGCACAATTCGACACGGCTACGCGATTCAGTTCGCCAGACGACCTCCCAAGTTCAACGGTGTTCTCGAGACGTCGGTGGCAGTCCGGAACGCCCCTGTCTTGCGCGAGGAGATTGCTGTCCTCCTGGCAAAGGATGCAATCGAGCTGGTCCCTCCAGCCGAGATGAGGGAGGGGTTTTACAGCCCTTCCTTCATCGTACCCAAGAAAGGTGGTGGCCTTTCTGCGAGTCTTGAACCGGGCTTTGCACAAGCTCCCGTTCAAGATGCTGACGCACAGGCGCATGATCAAATGCATTCAG
>JAPDDL010000749.1:0-26544 GCA_027422435.1 Schizopygopsis pylzovi
CAGCAATAATGATAAGCCTGTCCTCACAATAAAAATAGGTCATATAGATCATAACACAGTCTCGGATGTAAGAATTGGATTATCCTTCACCTGAAATGTTTGTCTTTCCACCCTGAAATGTTAGACAAATGTTGGATCACAATAATTAGGAACCACAGTTTCCACATATCCCTTCACTCGATTGGGATGTTCTCTTTTATTCTGGACGGCAAGGGCAGTGACTTTAAAATTGAGCGGATTTTGCAGTATTAAACACCTATTTATACCGATTTCATCAGGCTCCGAAAATTCTTAAAAAAACCCACAAAGAATGGCCTTCTCAGCTGCCATAGTTGCAACACTTGCTTCATCAGAACAGGGTGTTCAACGCACCACCGTTTCCGTTTAATAAACGTTTTGCACCGTTTTTTTGGGGGGGGGGGGTGGGGCTGAACGTAGCCCTGGTGTCTTGTTATTTATCCCATTAGTTCCCTTTGTTTGGTTCATGTTTATAATCCCTCGGTCCTACCTTAGTCTCGGGCTGTTCTCGTTTATGTTAAGTTGGTGGCCGTGCCTGTTCTCCTGGATTTATCTTATTAAAAGACTTTTCTTTGATCTCCTTTGTGCTCATAGTTTGTATCCCCAACGCGTGACAGAATGATTTCAGATTGATCATGTGACACTGAAGAGATGAGTAATGGCTGCTTAATAGTTGGCATTTCCATAGCAAGAATAAATTATATTTTTAAATATTATTTACAATTAAATTTAAAATGTTTATTTCAAATTGGATTAATGTAATTTGATCAAATAATTGGTGAGCATTAGATAATTATTTATAAAAAAAAAGAGGTACAAAGAAAAAAGTTCTGTACTGTAAAAAAAATATAGGGTATAAACAATATGACAAACATTTAATCTCTCAGCCTTCAACATGGTGTAAATTCAATGCTTATCAGGAGTCATATACAAAACTATGAGTATTATCAGGTGTTCATAATAAAACAATCAGTTCACAAACTTCAATTCAGCTCCCTCTTAAACTAATAATAATAACAACAACCGTGGAAGCAATAACACATCAAGCAAAAATGGCATTCATAAATATTGTAGCCCCACAAAAAATTACAATAAAGATTGAGAGATCGAAGTCTTTATTTATTAGGAAAGGACTGATAGCTGAAACGTAGTTGAAACAGGCCTATTTTTGCATCCCCTTCATAAATGTAATAAATATTTTTGCAGAATGGTTAGTGTTTAGATATAGTGTGTATATATATATTTATTTATTGGTTGTGGTACCTAATTAGCTGGTAGAATGCGGTGAGTGCATTAATTGGAAAAACATATGTTTCTATATAATATATATATATATATATATATATATATATATATATATATTCTTTATTATTATTATTTGGTAAAAAAATACTTTACTGTCACTTTTGATTAATTTAATGCATCCTTGCTGAATAAAAGTATTAATTCCTTGAAAAAAAACACTTACTAACCCCATACTTTTGAATGGTAGCATATATATATGAATGACCCAGCAGGTTCATGGCATGATGTCAAAGCTTGAAAATACACAGTCTCACCTTTTGTCGTTGTATTTTCCTTCATGGTACCTCAGGCAAGATAAAACCTGATTTGTTTGTTTCCTGCAGTTTGCTACTAGTCAAAAGGTGGCAGGGTCTCAGCAGGTGGTGTTCTATATACTGTGTTGTGTTACATTTCAAGGACATCTCTGAACAGGGCTTGTAAAACACGTTTTGCATGGAGCTGGAACATGAAAACTGCCATCCTCAGCTGAAAGAGAGGAAGCTATCATTAGTCCCACTTAAATGAGCCTCTTCAACTCTCAACCCTTTTCAGAGACATTTGAGATCAGTGACAAGTGACAAATCCTACCTATTAGTTATTTTACCTCAGTCTACTTTTTGGACCAAATCCAAAACATCAGCTCTTCGGGGTGACATTTAGGGTATCGAGTGTTGCTAACACACTAGCCCCTGGTTTCACAGACAAGGCTTAAGCCTAGTCCCAGACTAAAATGAAAGTCTGAGCTGTTTAAACTGTAAGAAACTTGCACTGAATTATCTTAAAAATATATCAGTGCCCTTGTTTTGTCTCAAGATGCACACCAGTAATGTTTTTTTTCTAAGGCACCTTTATAAAATGTAGCTAATTGAACCATGGCCTTATCCTGGTTTAGTCTAAGCCAGTGGTTCTCAACCTTTTTTCCCACCAGGCCGCACTATGGTCCAAGTGCAAGTTTCACGGGCTGCACGCGTCATTTACATATTACGTCATCAATACCAACCAACCAGATTTATAATATTATTTATAGCATAAATATTATGATATCTAAACGATTACGTTTATTTAAATAAATAATTATCTGCTCATGTCTGAAAATAATATATGAAAAACTAAATTATTTTACATAACAAAAACATTAGCTTATATTTGTTTAGTACATTTTTAAATGAATGTTAAAACTAATTGTAAAACTGAAAGTTATTTTTGAATTATGTTCAACACATAAGACTGTAACATTCAGCATGGTGGGCCACATTCGGATTCATGACGGGCCGTGGGTTGAGAACCGTTGCTCTAAGCCCTATCTGTGAAACCAAACCTCGAGCATAAGCATACATTTCTGACAGTATTTTCATGCCCTTATTTGGTTTCTCCTGTTCTTTGTGAGTTTATTTGTCCCCAGCCGTGTTTCCCTAATTATCTAGTTCTCCCAGTGTTTATAAGTCCTATGATTCCCTGCCTCTGTGTCCGGTCTTAATCATCATTTGGTGTTTGTCTGTTCCCTGTGCTCCATGTTTCCTGGAATCTCTAAATAAAAGGATTGTGTATTGTTCTCCTGTGTGCTCCTTGCTCCCAGCAGATTATGACAGCAGGATCTAGACATTGAATTTTGATTAAATAAATTTAAGATCAGGGGTTTGTGATAGTGTACTCCTAAAAATGGACAAATGTTATATTAGCAGAAATAAACATTAAACATTTCTGTTTGTTTAGTTTTTTTGTAGGAAAAGAAACCAAAAATGTTACTGACTCATCTTGCACAGCACATATTTTTGTCCAGTCAATTGTTTTCTAGAAGGAGTGTTTCTTTCCTTAATGTTGCCTTCAGATGATATTGGAATTATCGTAAATGTAAGTTTACTAATCGGAAAATGCACATGAACAGCTTCTTAAATCGTACTTGAGCGATTATTTTAAACTTTAAAGATGGCAGAGGGAACTGTTGTGTGTAGACTGTTGTTTTTTTATTAGTTTTCCCTAGAACATCTACATTACTATCTCTTTCCTTTACTGACATCTTTATATTTATGTATAAATAACCATTTTATGTATATTGTATGTATTTTACAGAGCCAAAACAACATTTATTTGACTGAAATTCCAGAATCATCAGCAAGCTTACTAAAAGAAAATAAGAGCGCTCAACAATTTTAAGTTGTTCGAAAGAAAACTTGCTTTTACTTAGTTGCAACCAATCTTTTCTTGTGTATTGTGTGAAGTACTGTGCATCCAAGTGAAATTAAGACTAAATGATTGGAGAATTCTGGCATAGAAGAAGAGAGAAAATGTCATTTCACCAAAATGAATAAAATTAGAAGAAGGGAAGTCATACAGTTTTGGAATGACATGAGGGTGAGTAAATTAATACAATTAATTTTTTCCTTTTTTGGCTGAACTTTCCCTGTAAATACAAATAAACCGTAGCTAATGCTGAGCTTATTTTTAGTGGCTTGATTGTTTACCTTGTGTCAAATCTAGCAATGAAAGGTACATTTCAGTGTTAGTCTAATGTAGCTAATGTTTCTTGGACAATGTGCATGACATGACCTGAGAAATGTTTCACAGATTCCAAAGTCTTTTGTTTATCTCACTGACTTCTCCTGACCCCTGGGGTTTGGAAACACACAATCAGTCCATTGCACACCCAGCATGTCGCACCGGTGTGTAGAAGTTCTCTGCGCTCACATGGGGGGTAAGAGTGCATTTGTACAGGAGCACGGGGCTCTGCAAAAGTGTTTACTAGCCCTCGGTATTGATCTGTTGTATGAAAACAGTACAAAGGTATGATCGATTAGCAGGCACTGAACTTGTTTGACTCTGCGCTGCGGGTAGTCTGCGATAAAATAAAAACGGGAGGGTGGACCAGAACCCTTGCCACTCATGCCCCAGGCTCTGTGGATTTGTGGCATCACTGATGCCAAGGAATTTGCTGAGGTGAATCGGTAGAACCATCTCCAAATGGCCACATCGCACTTGATTAATAAACTGCTTCATAATTTCATCTAAATTGTTATGCCTTCATTTTTCTCACTTTACTACAGCCCGTCTTACAAAATCAATGGCCATTGATTTAAAAAAAAAAATTGAGGGAATGTGGAAGTCAGACATCTGTACTTGTTAATAATACAAAAGGAGAGCAAGTACGGGCTGAAAGCTCTAAACAACTTGTGTAGACCTGCCACAATTTTACTGCCAATTTAAGGGAATTTCATCATTAAAAAACAAAAGAGTGGAGTTTCCTTGCTGTTGCTGTTTTTTTGTTCAACTATATATTCCCCATAGCGCCATATACACACATATGTCCTGATGTTTATCAGCTATATTAAGATTCCACAGAGACACTGTCATTCTGCCTCAAGAGGGAAGAAAATATTGTCAAGAAGCTACTGGCTGTAATGAGTGGCAGGGTTACCTACCACGATGACATCTTAATGAAGGATGGTTCTTTTGGCTGTGCGTTCTCACTGCAGAAATAGAGGAGAGGTCCACACACTGCATTTTATAGCCATCATTATTTCATTTAATGTATAACTGAATGCTAGGCCACAGGAAATAACAAATACCACATATTGTCTGACTACAAATTAAATCATTAATGGAGGAAAAAAGGTCTCTCAACAGATTATGTTGACATGCAATATTTTATTGTGAATGAGATTGTTATGGATGAAACAGAAGCCAGTGTTTTTGTGTTTAGGTGATTATCACAGGTGTTGAGTCTGTTTTCCACGCTGAAGACAGACAATGAATGAGTGTGAGGTGTGGGCTTACATGCAGGGTGGTGATTGCGATGGTGTTGATGAGGATCATGTGAGAATGAGAACTCTGGTGAATGCGTTCGCTGGGTGCTGGAGCAGTGTGTATGACAGACATTAATATTTAGCACTGCCCAAAATAAATGTTATTCCTCTAAAATTGCTCTCATCTCATATCTCAGTTGATGTTACAAGATGTTCCATTCACACCAATGATGAAAACAATACTGATAACTATAATTATAGTTTTAATATTTATTCTAATGCTGCATTCCATTTGTACTTGTGTGTTGTAAATTCCAAGTTCCCAGTAGGAATGTTTAAATGGAACACCCTCCTAAGTCAGAGTTCTGACTCGGAATCACTGAGAAATCATGACACCTCCATCTTCAGAATGCAATATGGCTGCTCAGCGCATTAACAGTAGTAATATATTGTTTATCGTGTTTATATATTGTTTATATTGTGAATCATATACCCTGTATAATTTATTATGTGACGAATAAAGAAACCTTGACCTTTATCAGCACTTATACTTGTCTGTGTCTCAATAATCTCCAGTGGTCCAGACATGCTGACTTCTGAGGTAAATGGAACACAGCATAACCCAATGATAATAGCAAACTAATAAGATGAGAACAAAGAGGAGCAAAATCTTTTGAAACACTGATTTTTTTCTTTAAAGTTGATGAATCTCAAAACATTGACAACCAATCAGAATCCACCTTACTTGAACATTTAAAGTGACAGACGACAGAACTACAGTGTACATATACAGTATAATAAACAGAATGCTACCGTCCACGGAAATTGAGGCTATACAGTATTTATCATTCTTAGTGTGAGCTTTACTCAGTTGTGTTTAAAGTATTCATTTATCAGATTACAGGTTACTTATTACTTTATAAAACAAGGGGAGCCGAGAAGGCACCTTGAACCGTGACAGTACCCCCCACCAGAGGACTCACCATGACGCTGATGGAACTGATCAATGAGAGCGCGGTCCAGAATGTCGCGAGCCGGAATCCAGCATATCTCCTCCGGACCATAACCCTCACAGTCTACCAGGTATTGATAACCTCTGACTTTACGCATCACATCAATGAGCTACCGTACAGAATAGGCTGGTGACCCTTCGATGAGTCTGGGAGGCGGAAGGGCGGTGATCAGGGGCTGAAGAGGAGAGCAAAAGACGAGCTTGATCTTGGAAACATGGAAAACCAGGTGAATCGTATATAAATTGTGGGATTAATTTGAGCCGCACAGTCACCGGACCGAGCACCTTAGCCACAACAAACGGTCTAATAAATTTGGGTCCCAGTTTACGTGCGGGAAGTCTGAAGTTGATGTCTTTGGAAGACATCCAGACCTTCTGATCACACGTAATGTGGGGGCTTGGTACGGTGACAGTCCGCCGACGCCTTGTTCCTCTCGCCAGTCCGAGTGAAGGCTTCTCTGGTGATCCTCCATGTACGGAGGCATCTCTGAACAAAGTTCAGAAAATCTCGGAACATCTTTCACAAATAGGACAGGCCGCCACGAACCATCGAGCGTCCCTTGCCATGGACGGCCACCAAAAACGCTGCTTGATTAACCTATGAGTACGAGAAGCAAGCTAGGTTTGAAGAGTGGCCCCACTGTAGGACGCTAGTTCAGACTGACTCGGGCACGAACAGCAGCCTCTCTGGGCCCCCCGTGGGAACAGTGGTGTCGCGGACCTTGGACACCACCCCACAGGTTACTGCCACCACAACCCATTCGGGTTGAAGGATAGCCACAGAAGGGGGTGGGACTAGCCTTAGCCTCAAAAATCTGCGACAGTGCATCAGGTTTACCCTTCTTAGAGCCTGGACGATAAGAATTGGTAAACCTGAAACGTCCGAAAAATAATGACTCTCAAACGCAGTCTGGGCCTGCGATGACCAACAGAATTGTTTCTTAGTGGAGGTGAGATCCATCAGAGGAAGGGTGACCTAACTAAAGTTCCGAATGAACCACCTGTAAAAATTGACAAACCCCAGAAAATGCTGGACCGCTCTGTGGCTATCTGGGGTGGGCCAATCCGCAACAGCTTTTACCTTGGCGGGATCCATTCGGATACCTTCGGGCGAGAGAATAAAACCCAGGAACGGAACCGACCATGCGTGAAACTGACGTTTCTCCACCTTGGCGAATAAACGATTCTCCAGCAGCCGCTGGAGCACTCGTCTGACTTGCTGGAGATGATCGCGCTCGTTCTGGGAGAAGACCAGGATGTTGTCGAGGTAAACAAAAACAAACCGATCGACCATGTCTCAGAGCACATCGTTGACGAGTGCCTGGAAGACAGCCGGGGAGCTTGAAAGGCCAAATATCGTGAACAAATATTCAAAATGCCCTGTATGGGTGTTAAATGCGGCCTTCCATTCGTCCCCTTCCCTAATCCGAAACCAAGTGATAAGCACTGCGGAGGTCCAACTTCATAAAGATTGTCGCCCTCTGCAAGAGCTCAAAGGCAGAGGACATCAAAGTCAAACGATAACGATTCTTTACAGTGATGTCATTCAACCCCCGATAGTCTATATAGGGGTGCAGCAAACCATCCTTCTTCTCCACGAAGAAGAAACCCGCCCGAGCTGGAGAGGAAGAGGGACGGATGATGCCTGCCACCAGAGAATCATGCATATACCTCTCCATGGCCTACCTCTCCGTTCTGGACAGAGAGTAAAGGCGCCCTTTAGGTGGGGAAGTACAAGTACCCGGCAACAGTTCAATCGCACAGTCGTACGGGCGGTGCGGAGGCAGAGATGAAGCTCGGGACTTGCTGAACACCGCTCTCAAGCCATGGTAAGCTATGGTAAGCCAGGCTCACCGGCTCCTCCTGCAACACAGGACAAGACATGACTGTGGAAAATGCAGCACCCAAACATTGTGCTAATCAGAAAGGGCTCCACGCCAGAACAGAATTGTGAGCCCAATCTATGTGGGTGTTATGCTTAACCAGCCAGGGGTGACCCAACACGACTGGAGTGGTGGGCGAGTGGAGTTCGGCCAAGGCAATGGACAAAATCCCCAGGCATTTGGCTAACCCATAATCCATAAAATCGCCCTCTGCCCCAGAGTCGATCAATGCCGAGACCTGGAAAGCAGCTCCACCAACCCGTACTGAGGCTCGGAATTCGGAACGGTCACCAGATGGCAGTCGAGTCGAAGTGACGCTCACCATATTCTCCCCCTTGCGTGATGAGCTTTGTCCCGCTACAGGGCTCACAGCTTCCATATGCCCCGCCTCACTGCAGTTCGGGCGCAGCTTATTGGTCAGGCGACGGCGTCGCTCTCCCGCCGTCAGTCGTGCTCCTCCGACCTGCATTGGCTCCTCCTCCGGGAAGGCGTTGAGACTGTGTCTTACAAGCGGTCACTGTCTTGGTGGCACCCGTGATGCGCTCGCGGAGAAATCCCCCTCTTCGGTGCCCGAAACGGAGAGAAATCGACCCTGATAGCGAGATCGATCAACTTTCCAAGCCAGCTGGAGGCTCCAGGGAATAGATCTCTTCCTTAACGTGCTCAGCCAGGCCGTGGAGGAAGTGATCCCAGAGTGCCTTCTTGTTCCAGCCACAGGATAAGGCGAGCGTGCGGAATTCAGACACTGGTGAAGCACCGACAAGGCTCGTGCTGCCTCAATTGCCCGAGACGAATGATCGAACACCTTGCGCTGCTCCTCCGAGAATGCCTCGAAAGATTCACAGCAGGCCTGCTCGCCATCTCACACGGCCGTGCCCCACTCCCTCGCCTGCCCCACCAAGAGTGTGATAATGTACGCTACCCTGGATAGCTCCGTGGGGAAACAGGAAGGCTGGAGAGCTAAAATTAGCAAGCATTGGGACAGAAATGACCGACAGGAGTTGGGTTCACCCCAGTATGGAGCAGGCGGATAAAGCCGTGGTTCCGCGTGGCGAGGAACTGCTCCTTCAGGGCCAGGGACTGATGTAGAAGCCCAGCTGCAGCTGGTCTGCAGCTGGTCCAGCCATTCCACCAGCTGGTTGAGTTGGAGCGAAATCTAGCCGCTAGTTCTTCCTGTTGCCGACACCGTAGAATGCCCTGCTGCGAGAGGGCTCGGCGCAACTCTGACTCCTCTGCTGAATCTGGTGAGTAGATTCTGTCAGGGTGTGGGTGAAGGACTCAGATGCAGTGTGTGGAGGAAGGAGAAACTTTATTCTCGCCAAAAAACATAAAATAACATAAACAATATGTAAGTCCTGTTAGGACGTGGAGATTCCAGGGCCGGCCGGCAGTGTCTGCGGACCACACGAGCTGCTGGATCTCCTTGCAATGAGTCCTGCCGCACAGGGTAACAGAGGAACAGGTAAGGACAGCAATGTGACATGTAAACACGAGCAAGGACAAAACAGTCTACTCACAATGAGGAGTAGAACATAGGGACATAAAAGGGAGTGGGGAAATGAGCGACAGGTGGAAGAGAATCAGCTCATGATCCGTGCATTCCTGCTGCACGATCGGCACTGATTGCCCAGACCACGAGCTGCCGAAATGACAGGACAACAAGGGGAGCCGAGAAGGCACCCTGAACCGTGACAAGCTGTTTTATATTCTAAAAATGACAATGGAGAGGCATAATATGAAGGGGCTACATGTACGTTTGTATGTGTGTGTGCTAGTGTGTGTGTGTGTGTGTGTGTTTCTTACCAGTGGTGGACAAAGTACACAGATCAAGTACTTGAGTAAAAGTACAGATACGTATAACAAAATATTACTCCAGTAAAAGTAAAAGTATTGCTTTTTCAATTTTACTCGAGTGAAAGTAAACAAGTACTCAATTGTTTATGTACTTAAGTAAAAAAGTACTGATATACAGATTTATTTTGCAATTTTATATAGACTACTTTATTTAATTTTATATTAGCACATATTTTTATAATCATGCTGCCCAAAATACCTGGGTTTTTCCCAAAATAACCACTATATAGAGTCAAGATATATATTTTGTTGATATGGACTACATTGATGAGAGTGATATAGTAATGTTCACTGTGAAGCTTACACTGCCATGTAACTTACCTGAGAGAAAACAGATTTCACCATCTCATTTTCATCAGTAAGAAAAAAGTGTTTTAGAACTTGTTGTTTTGCAGAACGTCAGTTATATATGACATGAGAATTAGGCCTGAAATTAGGAAGAACATTTTAAGGAAAATCTAATTATATTTTCATAATGATTTTTTTTTTCTTCTCAAACCTTGTCTGTGGTGTAAAAACACCCCTGGCCAAATGCCCTCAGAGGGCATCACTTCCCACTCTGATAATTACTGTAGTTACTATGTTCTGAACATCACATCCTTTCTTTTTCCCTCAGATGGAATCTATCTAGGTGGCTGAATAAAGATATTTGGATTTTATATCAAAAAATTTCCTCAACTTAACACCAGCAAGATTGTTAGCTAGACAGTTAGCATCAGCTAACGATATTTACTTATTTTCAGTACGGTTATGAATAAACATTCATATCTTTCTACTCGGCTAGTTGATCTAAACAATATAAAAATGTATACTGTTGATAAACAATATAAAAACAGACGTCACATAGGTCTAAATGCATAGCATTTTAATAAAACTGCGAACGTCACGGGGAATATGAACGTGCATGAGCAGCGGGAAATATGAACGTGCATGAGTTATTTTATTTAATCGGTGTTATTTTAATGTTTTGTTTTTGACCTAAAACATAACGTTAGAGACACTGATGTTGATCTGTCTGCATTCAAGCATTTCAGTGGGCTTAACGTTAAATAGATCACCCTTTACAGCAGATTTAGTTCACAAACAACTGACAGTTTTGACCTAAATATTATTTTCAGTTACGATAATTAATCCTAAAATTCAACATTAGTAACTTACTTTTCACAGCATCAGTAGCGCGTGCTCACGAGATCTCCCGGTTCTTTACTTGTGAGTTTAGTTCACTGAAGAAGACTCGCTCTAAACGGATCATTTGAATCAGTGAGTTTTCGACTCGAGAACAGCTGCAATCGGATCATTGCAATTTGTGAATGAATCGTTTGTTGCGATTTGCGAACCGATTGAACAGGTTCATTGAAAAGAATCAGTTTGTTCATGAATCAGACACCGCTTTTGCGTCTCGGAGCACGTGATGTATTATAAGGAGTAACGATATGTTTTATGAAATGTAGTGAAGTAAAAAGTACGATCTTATGCTTTGGAATGTAGTGAAGTAAAAGTAAAAGTTACTCAAAATAAAACTACTCCAGTAAAGTACAGATACTTCAAAAATGTACTTAAGTACAGTAACGAAGTAGTTTTACTTCGTTACTGACCACCACTGGTTCTTACACAGGGTGTGTGTGAAGCGTCTAGTGCAGTAGTGCTGTAGTGTAGTGACGCTGGTAGGTAGTGTATATTAGTGCATGCTGCATGTTGTATGTTGTATGTCATCCTGTGCTTTCTGTGCTCTCTGCCTGCTACTCTCTGCTTACAGCTGCTGCCGCTGGCTAGCCTCCTTGATAGAGGTTGAAAAGAGGAGCCGAGTGCGTAAGTCTCCTCCTGCCAGTACAGAGCCTCTCCACCACCAAGACTCCTGTAGTGCCTCCTCGTGGCCGCACACGGAAACTGGGTATCATACGGTTCCAGGCTAAACTACAGGGGATCTCCGAGCAGCAGTGGGCCCCAGAGACGCGGTGTGCAGGCCCACCACTGTGTGGATACATCCTGCCGCCCATCAACCACTGTCCCAGCTATGGGCAAATAGCCCCACTGCCTTGTGGAAAGTATATTGAGACAAGGCTAAGGGAGCACACCCTGACAGAAAAGCATTGTGCTGGAGGTGCGCAATAGGTGGGCCTTAACAGATGAAGGACCCGGCAACCTCCTGCAGCCAAGATGTGGGACCAGTTGTCCTGGGACCACCCTTGCCACTGGGATTTGCCTCATCATGGTGAAGATAGTGCTACTGGAGATGGCGCACCCCCTTTGGCACTTTAAAACTCTCCTTGCGTAGGTCTCCTCCTCTGACCACGGTGATAATATCTGGACCTTATATATGGTTAAAGTCTGACGGCGATGGGGCATCTGTCAATGGGAGCAGGTTTGAATAGACTGGGAGCTCCTAGTCAGAACCCTGCACGGCGGCGGCACAGAACAACAGAATATGGAGTGGAGTAATAGGCAGGCATGGCATGGGTAGGGTGAATACAAATGGCATGAGACAATTGACTCTTTGCTCTGAACATAACCTTACCACAACCAATACCATCTTCCAGCAGAAGGCAAAATATAAGACCTTGTTAATGCCCTCTCGCTCTAAACACTGGCATATTATTGATTTTATCATTGTGCGGTGTAATGACATCAAGGACGTTCTCATCACTCGTGCCATGAGAGGTGCAGAGTGCTGGACAGATCATCATATGATTGTGGCCAAACTCCAAATGAATGTGCGCCCCCCCCCCACTTGAGGCTGTGAAACTCCAACAAAAAGAAGCTAAATTGTAACCGCTTGGGAAACACAGAAGCAAGAAATGAGTTTTGACATCTCATAAATGAGAAACTAGGGGAGCCGGAACCTTGTCTGAGCTCAGAAAAAAACATGGAACAACAGTGGACCTATATCAGCTCTGTGCTCTACGGCTCTGATACCCCAATCGTTGGCTATAAGAGCAGAAACCACCAAGACTGTTTTGATGATAACTCAGATGCCATCCATAACTTGCTTAAGGATATGCACAAAGCGCTTGAAAAGGCGCTTGAAATCCAGTCTTTTGACAATAAAAATGACAAGCATAACTTTTATAATGCTGTCAAAACAATCTACGGACCAACAAATCGCTGCATCAATTCCATGAAAACAGCAGATTGACTAACACTTCTGAAGGACCAAAATAGTATCCTGTTGAGTTGGGCTGACTGTCAACACCACCAAGCCAGAAGTGATTTGCCAATGGAGTACCAATGTCCCACCCACACTACCTGCCTTCACTTTTGGGGATGAACAGCTTTCAGTAGTGCCATATTTTAAATATCTGAGGAGTATTCTTGCTGAGGACTCTGGCATCGACAATGATGTTCAGAGTTGCATTAAACAGGCATCAGTTGCCTTTGGGAGACTTTGGCGTAGAGTCTTTCATAATAAGAATCTTCATCCTTCCACAAAGTCAAGTCAAGTCAAGTCCCCTTTATTTATATAACGCTTTTAACAATACAAATTGTAACAAAGCACTGCACAGTATCAAAATAGGCAAATTGTGTCAATAATGTAAAATGACAGTATTCAACACTCAATTTTCAGCTGAATGCATTTCATTATTGAATTTAGTAATGGCATTGTCCAGCTCAGTTCAGTTTAAATAATATCTGTGCAATCAAGTCAATGATTTTGCTGGAGATGAAGATTCCCCAACTAAGCCAGCCAGAGGCAACAGCGGCAAGGAACCAAAACTCCATCGGTGACAGAATGGAGAAAAAAACCTTGGGAGAAACCAGGCTCAGTCGGGGGGCCAGTTCCCCTCTGGCCAGACGAACCATGACAAAGGTCGCCGTATACCAAGCGGTCTGTGTCACCATTCTCCTCTATAGCTGTGAAGCTTGGGTAACCTACAGTCATCACATCAGGTCCCTAGAGCGCTTCCATATAAGCTGCCTTCAGCACATTCTGGGAGTTACCTGGCAGGATCGTATGCCTCACATTGAAATATTTAAAAAGACCAACTATAGAAGTATTGAGGCCATGATCACCCAGTGCCAGCTGAAGTGGTTGGGGCACGGGATAAGGATGCCCCCATGTCGACTGCCCCGCAGAGTGCTCTATACGGCCAGCTACATCATGTCCGACGTTCAGCTAGGGGAGCGAAGAAGTGATATAAGGATCAGATAAAGAACGCCTTGAAGAAGTATAAGATCAGACTTGAGGACCTGGAGAATGGTGCTGTAGACCGTACCATTTGGCAAAAGCTGTGTAGAGATGGGGTTCATATGCTCGAGATGGAGAGGACAAGCATAAGACAGCATGGAGATGGAGAGGACAAGCATAAGACAGCATTTCAGGAAAAATACAGCCATGACTGCCACCACTGCCACTACTACTACCATTACATACATATGCCCCACCTGCAATAGAGTTTGTGGGTCCAGGATAGGACTGTGTGTGTGTGTGTGTGTGTGTGTGTGTGTGTGTGTGTGTGTGTGTGTGTGTGTGTGTGTGTGTGTGTGTGTGTGTGTGTGTGTGTGTGCGTGTGTGTGTGTGAGAGAGAACAACATGCAAACAGTATTGCAAGTTTGATTTGTTTTGCTTACACACTTTCTTCCTATTTCTCTCTCCCTTTTCTGTCTTTCAGTGTGTAGTGCCTTGTATGCGTGAGAACACGCACAAAATGATTGAGAATCAACACATTCCTAAGGGAGTCATAAAAGGTTAATACATGAGCGATCCGCATTTAAGTGTCTGGCCGAATTCCTGCCCTAAGTCTCCTTATCTCAGAAGACCCCTAAAAACAAGGAGAGATTTGAAGGAAACATCTGGATGTTTTCCAAAACAGAAAAAAAGAACTCTTTATCTGGACATGGTCCCGGATGACCATTTAATGTATCATTCAATGATGCTATCGATAAGGAAGACGGATTTATGTTGAGACTTGCGAACTGAGCCTCAACAGATACACATAAAAGCGTGACATTCTCATGACCCCGGACAGCTCCTCTTTCGCCCCCCGCCCCCTGCAGGTCAAAGGAAAGAACTTCTCTCCGTTTCTGCTCCTTGCAGGAAACACCCAAACACACCAACACCCTTGTGTGGACTTTATGCAAAAAGACATTAATTTATTCCATCACTATTAGAACAAAGATACCCAGGAAGGACGTGCTTGATGTCGTTCTTATGCTTGGTGTGATTATTTGGAATGTAGGATGTTTTAAGCTGTGCCTTAACCTGTGTAGTAGATACAATTAGTAGATGTACTTTGTGTGTCAAATGTGGAATGTCTGGTCTTGAGCGGAAGCTGTCGTCATCAGCAATATGTTGGTGTGGATGACAGTTAACCTTTAGCATCATAATGTATGATTACAGCACGTATAGAGATCTGTAAGGATATATTCCTTCATGTGATGAATTAAATATCAGATGATTTAGGCGCGGCAAAAGAAGCCGTGCGGGGTGGGGCTCCGCCCCACAAGAACAATCTGATTGGGACAGCCGCCCGTGGGTGGACCCAAATCGAGCCACTTAAAATGGACAACAAAAGCTTTTAGCTTCAGACTTCATCTCTCTCACTCGCTGCTTGCAAACTTGCTAAAACCTCGGCGTCTTCAGTGAATCACAAGAGGGTTTCCACAGTGACATCACGCTACGACGCCAGCCACCGGAGATTTCAAGGAAACACGAGGAAACACACGGAAACGGAAAGACCTGCGACAGCTCAACTGAACAAAATCTCTATTCTTACTGAACTGATGAATTGATCTGTATGCGGAAAAGACAACAAATTCTCTGCTGTGATCTTCCTCTCGTAAAAGTTGCAAGATAGAAAAGAGTGTTAGCTTAAACTTTCTTCTAACCTCAAAACTCCTGGTATGTGTGTGAGCATATTTTTACGTGTTGTTTATGAGTTTTATTAAGTTTAGTCAGTGTATTATAGAATAACAGTTAGCAAATAAAACCTTGTTTCATTTATAAAGAATGATGTCTTGGGCTGTGTGATTTTCAGGTTTCAAACTATTTTGCCATAGATCACGTTACCTAGCTCAAATTGGATAAAGTACTAATTTTGTTTATTTTATCATTGGCCACGAAGCAAGTTAAACTAAATTGTTAATGATATACTGATATTAATGGTTGCTGGACGAGTTGTTAATAAAGTATAAATCATAAGTTAAAGATTAATATCACTTTCATCAAAGCAATATTGAATCTTTAATAAATGATTCCCCAAAGCTGAAATAATAGCTTCTAGATTTATTACAAGTGGGTTTTGTGAATGCAGTTGGTCAGACAACAAACCTGTTTAGTGGCTGCTTTGAGTGTCTTCCTACACTGTACATACTGTAAATAGTTGCTTTAGTTTTTCAGTAACATTATTTAGTGATATTAGTAAAATATTATTATATAATTAAAATAACAAATATTCATAATATTTAGCAGAGAAAAAAATGGACAATAACAAATGTTGTAAAAACTATGTATTTTGCATGTTTTATGTTCTCTTTCATAGTTTCACTCAACTCTGCATAAGCTAAGACACTCTGGGAACGTCCCTGGGCATGCTGATTGTCTGAAACGCGTATAGAATCACACCAATGGCACGGATGCCATCCTCAACGTTCTTATGTCGTCTCCTTATACTGGTGAACGCGCCATCTGCTCCTCAGACCCCCTCAAACCCAAGCCCCCCCCCCCCCCCCCCCACCACACACACACAGGGGGTTTGAGGGGGTTCACCAGACAGTAGTATGTCGTCCCTCCTTCTCAAAGGGGAGATAGAGGAATTCCCTCAATCGGACCTAGAACAAGGCTTTTTCAGCCGCTATTTCTTTGTACCAAAGAAGGACAGCGGTTTATGACTCATTCTAGATCTGCGTCGTCTAAACCTCTCCCTTTACTAAGGGAAGTTCAAGATGTTGACGTTGAAGTCTATTATGTCTCAAATTCGAGTGGGAGACTGGTTTGTCACGGTCGACCAGAAAGATGCTTATTTGCACATTCAGGTCATCCAGCGGCACAGGAAGTTCCTTCATTTCATTTTTGGAGGGAAGGCTTATCAATACAAAGTTCTTCCCTTCGGCCTGGCTTTGGTGCGGAGGACGTTCACAAAATGCATGGATACAGCCCTGGCCCCCTTGAGGCTCCAGGGCATTCGTGTACTCAATTACCTGGAACGATTGGCTCATTTTGGCCCACTCCAGGGAGTCATTTCTCCCTGGCACTGATTCACTTTCTCCCCTTTCTCAAGGGGTGTCATGTGATTGTCAAATCTCAGTGTCTCGTACGCGATAATACAGAGGGCATCTGCGGCCTAGAATCCATTAGACCCGACACTAGCTGCCCTGCCGAATTTAAGACCACATTCTCAAGTTGAGGTAACACAAGCCGAAATCATCGGAAACCGATGGCTGGTCAACACCCCAACACGAACAGCTACCCTCACATACTATCAACACGACACTGCCACCCGCATTATTCTGCCCAACCAAACTTTATGGATCACTGTCCCTAAGGGCTCAATCCTCCGTATTGACGAGTTAGCATTGTAATCACATTACCGACGACGAGTATCAGGCTGAAATCAAGTGTCTTGGTTCTCCCTGAGTTCCCCGGCACCTCTGGGCATAGATGCGCTTGCTCACCCTTGGCCGGACAGGAGGCTGTATGCGTTTCTGCCAGTCAAGCTGATTTCGGCAGTCCTGTGCAGGGTGAAGGAGAGTGGTGTCCGTCTCCTACTCGTAGCCCCATTCTGCCCATCCCAGATGTTGTTCTCGGAGCTGATTCCTCTTTTTTTATCGGCTCCCCAGGGAGATTCCAACCAGACAGGACATGCTCTCTCAGCTTCAGGGCAAGATCTGGCACCCTCAACCTGAGATCTGGAAGCTGTGGGTATGGCCCATCCAAGGCCACAGGTTTTGATTTCTAGTCTTCCTGCTGAAGTTCAGGAGACTAGCGCTAATGCCAGAGCCCCTGCCACTAGGAAGTTGTACTCTTCCAAATGGAGGGTATTTGAGTCTTGGTGCTTACCCCATGCTGTAGACCCAGTCATCTGCCCTATTGGTCCAGTGCTGGAGTTCCTGCAAGAGAGACTTTCTGCCAAGAGGCAGGGGTGGCTGCTACCACCTTAAGGGTTTATGTCGCGGCCATCCCCGTTTGTAGAGAGCTGGATGAGATTCCCCTGGGAAGACATCAAATGGTTTCTGCGTTTATGCGTGGTGTCCGGCGTATGAGAACAGTGCGCCCCATTGGAGTTCCTTCCTGGGAATTGTCAGAAGTCCTTGAGGGTCTAATGGGAGCCCAATTTGAGCCCTTGGATTCAGCTCCAGAACGTATTCTGACTCTTAAGGTTACTCTTTTGTTGGCGCTCACGTCGTTGAAAAGAGTTGGGGATTTGCAGGCTCTCTCTGTCAGCGAGATGTGTATGGATTTTGCCCCGGGTCTGGTCAAGATGACTTTGCGGCCTAGGCTTGGCTATGTTCTGAAGGTTTAATCCACATCGTTTCGCTCCCGGGTGGCCACACTTCACTCTTTCCATCCTTCTCCCTTTGCTTCAGGCAAGGAGGAAAGGCTTCACATGCTCTGTCCTGTCAGAGCATTGAAGATCTATGTGGACCGCTGCAGTCTTTGGAGACAATCCCCCTAATTGCTGGTATGTTTTGGTGCAGGCCACCGTGGGCTTGCCACATCAAAGCATAGAATTTCTCACTGGGTGAGGGATGCTATTTCACTAGCTTATGAGGTGCGTGGTCTATCTTCACCTCTCAGCGTTCGGGCGCTCTCTACTAGAAGCGTGGCTTCCTCTCAAGCTCTTTTCAGAGGGGTCCCCTTAGATGATATTTGTGTAGCGGCAGGATGGTATTCTCCGCACACTTTTGTCAGGTTCTATAACTTGGATCTTGACATGGCTCCGGGTACCCAGGTTTTATCTATTTGAACCGGCCGTGTGTGCTGTCTGATTCGTAGAAGGGCCAGATAGGGCAGCGTTTTTTGCTTAGCAGTTTGGTATATAGTTCCCAAAGCATCTTAGCTTAAGCAGCATTGAGTGATCATAAGAAAGAGAACATCTCGTGTTACTCATGTATTCCTTGCTCTCTGAATAAGGAACGAGATGCGCGTTTGCTGCCAAGCTCCTCACGCTGCCGACAGGGACCTTTTCGGCAGAGGAGTCTGAGGAGCAGATGGCGCGGGGCATTCGCCAGTATAAGGAGACGACGTGAGAGCGTCGAGGATGGCATCCGCACCATCAGCCAACGAATTGCCGTGATTATATACCTGTTTCAGACAATCAGCACGCCCAGGGGCTTTCCCGAAGCATCGAAGCTTACGCAGCATCTCGTTCCCTATTCAGAGAACAGGGGTTACGCGAGTAATCCGAGACGTTTTCATTAGTTCAAAAATGATCAAATCTGTTTTGGTTCACTGTTTTCATTATTAGAATTGTTCAAAATAAAGACTGTTTAGTTAGAATGTTCAAATTCTGAAATATTGTTGTGCTTTTATGTGGTTTCATTGGTACAGCAGTTCTGAATTGAGATACATATATGTAGTATATGTAGTATGCAGTGTCATATGGAGTCTCTAAATAGCCTTTTTGAAAGGATTCCTAGACTTTTCTTGAAATAAATGACCCAAATGACTTTTACAAAGCTTTTCTTGAAATTAAATACCATAAATATGTGGTTTCTGTAAGGTTTTATCTGAAAACAAATGTTTTATTTCATATTTTATTTCAGGAAAAGTGTAGGTTTTTTTTTTTTTTTTTACCTGAAGACCTGGTAACCAAATGACCAAATGAGTCAGCACAATAAATGCTGTTCAGAAATATTTTTTTATTGTGTGTTTTGGTGGGCAGGGTAGTTTTGAATTGATACACATATATGTATTTATGTAGCTTTGACTCATTTGGACATTTGGTTACTAGGTGTCCATTTGGAGTGTCCAAATGGCTTTTGTGAAAGGACGCCTAGACTTTTTTTTTTATAAAAGTTTACAGAAACTACATTTTTGGGAGTATCATCCTCAAATTTGAATCAAAACTTTCATAAGATGAAGCTGATATTCAGCTTCATCTTATGGTGTTTTCAGGCCTTTGGCAGAAAAGTCTATTCCATTTCTCCCTTAGTGAATTTCATTCAAAGATATCGCGAGTCAATTTCATGTATATTTTACCTTGTTTTTCTCTATTGCTATACTAATTATGAGTTATTTTGACTCTAGAGTAACAAAGGTTCAAGTGTCTAGTTTCAAACAATACCAGATTTTTAAATATAGACCTTTGGGTTCAAGAGCTACAGACATTTTTATTTGGTTATGTCGTTTTTCACAAAATTCTCAAAAATACCCGTTAACACAAACATTTATTTTCTATTATGAAGTTAAATGATGTGCTCCAGTGCACCCTTCTCCCATGTCGCACATCTAAACTATTATTCAAACCTTTTAGTTGTCATGGAGCATTTGAATATGACCAATAAATTCAGATTAAATCTAATCCTTCCTATTCACAGACCGTTCTATTAAGATGCGCATATTAAAGCCATTAAGTAATAAAGTGTCATTTCTCTGCTGGAAATTATATTTTTCGTTGTATAACTTAACAGTTATCTCTTACAAATGATGTGCCCTTGACAATCTAAAGCTTACTTTATTTATCTATCATTAATTCTCCATCTGTTTCAAAATCAAATTATCTTGCTTACTATGGTATCGCCCATGAATTACTGTTGTCATGGACACAAACATCAGTTGTGATATTTATTTTACATCAAATGCACTTGGAGACTCTCCGTTAATTGTAAAAGGTGTATTCACATTCGTATTCCATCATTATGCTCTATTTATCATCAGCTCCATCAGAATGGCAAAAATATCACACCTCATTACTCAAAGAACAGCAACTCTCAACCATCTCCCATTTTAGGAAGTCTGACTTGGGAGTAAGGCAGTAGGTAGTGCAGGTCCCCGAAGATCTGAGGTGTCTCGTGTCATGTAACCCCTAGCAGGATACTTTATTGAACCTGCCTGTGCCCTGTGCATGCCTCCGAGCAGCCCTGGCAAGTACCTAGCAACATTAATTACAAAAGTTGCGCCTATGGCCTCTGCAATGTATTGTCATCACTGCGGGGTAATTGGTCCGGCACTGCTTCCAATTCTGTACAAGTCAAGCCTATTTTTTCAGTCAGTCAGCCTTGCTCTGTGTTTAACAAGCTTTTATACCCCCCAGCTCTGCCGCTGAGCCCAGGGACATTGCATGTACGTGGGAGGCAAGGTGTACTGAATCAAATGGAACCGAATCATGATCCTTGTTAAGATAGCGAAAAGATTCAGCTGTCAGTTTTATAGCTAACATGAGGTTACAAGTCCTGACAAACCCAAGTCTTGCAGATGTGTCATTGTGAATTTCCTGGCTGATTCCTAACTTTTTTTGGGGGGGGGGGGGCTGTGTTTTTGCTCTCCTGTAATTTCACATGCCATGATAAATTAAACTGATTTCATCACCTGGGGTTTGCCCCTCCCTTTCCCTCTCCTAACCTATAATCTCCAAATTCTGTCTATGGCAAGGTCTTTTAAAGCTGCTGAAATTTCAATGAGCCCAGCTGGTTAAGAATTGGGATGCACTCCACTTCCAGTATTTTAGCACTATAGCCAATATGCCTGCTGAAATAACAGTATATGCATGTTTGCTGTGTTTGGATGGTTTAATATAGTCTAGATGCTCTCACAGTCTGGTTATGCTCTAATCATCCAGGTTAGACTCATTTAAGTTAATCTGCTACGCATATTCATGATGCTCATGGTGTTTTCAGTGTCTGCCATTTTGCAGTTTCATTTGAAAGAAGCAAATACATAAATACACACTGAAACTCAAACATCAAATTCAAATTCACTACAAAAATGTGTGACAGTAAGTTCTGTTGGTAGCAACTTATTTGACAAAATAAATGCAATGTTTTGCTGTAAATTAATTTAAATTATATTTTCAAGTGATTACATTTTTAAAAAAAATGGCTAGATTGTTAAAGTTTTAGGAATTAATTTAATTAGACAACATTTTGATGATTTATTAAATCATATACAATTTGGGGAAAAATTAAACTGATTTTATGCGGCCATAAATTACGGACAGTTTACTTGCACAAACAAATTATGTTCACATTGATTCTAAAAGTCTGACAGACATATGGAATGTATTTTCCTCCCCATTAATGGTATAAAATTAATATTGTGATAAAAATTTATAAAAATATAGAACATTTGGGATAGTATTTTGGCCATATCGCCCAGCCCCAATAAAGAGACACAAAATCTTGAATAAAGTCCTGGCTATCAAGGTAATATGTGAGGTATTGTGTCATATATGAGATATGAAAATTCATAATTATGAGAAAGTATAATTGCAAGATATAAAGTCAGAATAATGATAAATTCAGTCTCAAGTTATAATTAAGTCTCAAATGTGTCAATTTTTCTCATATGGCTAGAAATTGCATTGCGATTATAAGATGTATAAGATGTGTTCCTGTGGCTCAGTGGTAGAGCATTATATTAGCAGCGCAAACAGTCGTGGGTTCAATACCCAGGGAACACACATACTGATAAATAATGTATAGCCTGAATCTCCAGTGCGTAAGTCGCTTTGGATAAAAGCGTCTGCTAAATGAATATAAAAGAAAATGTAAAGTCGCATTGCATCATAGACATTCACAATTACCCTTTCATTTCTGTGCTCTGAGAGGGGAAATAGGCTTTCATAGTAGATCCAACTGTCTCTTCCCTTTATGATACAGCCTTGTTATCGCACATATAATCCCTTGAACATGTTCACAATTGTTCATGAAAAATTGTATGTAAGAGGCTCTCAAGAGAAGCCCAAGAGCAGGAAATGAGGCAGTATTCTAATAAACATATTCTTTCAGCAGCATGAGGTCCTTATGTCATTTATTCCATAGAGGGATTTGGACAGATATATAGGAATGTGGTGCTCATTAGTGTAAGTTAACACACTGAGACATAATTAATGGAATTTGAGTTTGCACATTCACATATGCGATGGAATGAAGACCACCTACTGATGTTGCCGACATTACCAATAACCTGCCAGGCAACACATCATGAGGTATGAGAATGGTAACAATAGGGCGTATGCGCTTTAGATGGGTTTTGGTGTCTGTGTGTGTGTGTGTGTGTGTGTGTGTGTGTGTGTGTGTGTGTGTGTGTGTGTGTGTGTGTGTGTGTGTGTGTGTGTGTGTGTGTGTGTGTGTGTGTGTGTGTGAGAGAGAGAGAGAGAGAGAGAGAGAGAGAGAGAGAGAGAGAGAGAGAGTTGAAAAATACATGAGACCGTACTTATTGCTTGAGTGAAAAAGTGAGGTAAACTGTTGACCTCATGGTAATTTATGAGTTAAGTGATGTTTGTTGCAATAACCCAAAATACCCCATCACAGATGTCCTTCTAGTTTTTATGACTTCTGTTATGGAAATGAACCTCCTAGCATATGGTCTTTTAAAGATAAATATTTCCCATAAGTCAAAGGCAAAAACAGATCTATTCTAGCATATATTTTAGATGGGTTGCTGATTCCAGGAGCTAAATACTTGACCTTGCCATCTGGTTAAGGGATGAAAGACACAGAGGTCCCTAGTGAGAAACATTTAGACGAATCAGAGGATTCACACTCAAGATCAAATGACCACAAAAAGAGCAATGGTGAAAGAGCAGAAGCTCTGACTCACAGGAACGACTCATGCCAGGTCAAGACTGATCTTCCAAAACTACTCAAACCTCACATGAAGCAATGTGTTTTGTATTTAATGCATTAGAACTGCAGAATACTATCAGCTGTTCTTCAAAGGATGAAATTTGGAGTGAAATGTATAAGCAACATTTTACACAGTTAAAGCAATAACAACATAGTTTTTCATTGTTTGTTTGAAATATTCATATTGAATTTTGTTAAAGGAATCATCTAATTTAACTTTGTTAGTCAGAAACAGAGCATGTCAACGAAGGATGAAACCAGGTTATTAAAGCAATCACACAAGAAAGAGTGTGTTATGGTTGTAAATCAACATGGCTGATCGCCAGGTTATCATTAAACAATTTTTTCAACGAAAAGGTATGTGTAAATAAGTAAACCACAGATTTAGGCCACAGATTGTGTCATTGCTAGTTCAAAATGTGTCCATGCCTCCACTACTACAGTAATTTAAAAATGTCATGTTAGCAAAATGGCTTGGGCTATTTCTTAGTCACTTGGGTAACAAGTAGACAGCATGATTTTGATATTGCTTTGGGTTCAATAAACAAGTCAATATTGAGTAACTTTCATTTTAGCCACAATATTGCATGTTACTTTATTGGTTTTATGAAATGAATTCCAAACACTGAACTATTGCAACACAAATTAACATTTCATTCCTGAATTATTCCCAGTTTATGAACAAAATTAATGATTTAGTTACTAATTTAAAACACACACTGCGTCCTATTCTGAAGGGCTTGTCCCTACACACTAAGCCCTTAGAACAGTTTACCCTCCAGAGTGAGAACTTTGAAGGGATAAAGGGTCTAGGGGACCAAAAATCTGTTCTTTGGGATGCAATTCTGCGCCATCTTGCCAAGCCTAATAAAGGGATAGTTCACCCAAAAATTATATCATTAATTACTCACCCTCATGTCATTCCAAACCCATAAGACCTTTGTTCATCTTCACAACACAAATTAAGATATTTTTGATGAAATCCGAGAGCTTTCTGACCTTGCATAGACACTAGTGAAACTTCCACATTTAATGCCCAGAAACGTAGTAAGGACACCGTATTTCCTGCATTTGGTCCAAATGTTCACGCAGTGTGAAGACGGTATGTGTAGAACGTTTTACAAAATATACAAACTCATTTATGCACCAACCAAATGTGCAACACTTTATTTTACAACCAAATTATATGTTTTATCTAATTGTTTATTATTTTCTTGCTATCTCACAATGTTGGTCCACATGAATTCATTAACATGGTGAATGACGGCAATGCTTAGCCTGAAATGGTCAGAAGCGGAATTTAGTTTTTCTACTTCCAGAAGATCATGGAAAAGCAACCAGGGTGCAAAAGATTTGTGATTATATCCAAAAGCATTTTTCTGGAAAGTAATGATTGTGTTAATGCACAGGCCCTGAATTTCAAATAATAAATATAATGTATACTGTATTCGGAAGCTTTTTGTGAGAAACAAGCTAAAATTTAAATAGTCTTTCACTGAAATTCTGCCTTGAAAATTCTGCCTTTGGCAACTGTGTTCAGCATTCAATCTCAATGTATGGAGAAGAAAAGACTGAATATTGTGCTCAAAAAAGAGAAGTGGACAAAGTATACTTACAGATACTGCTGGTCAAATATTCCTCCATTACAAGTGAATGTTGTAAACATTAATTTACTTTTTCTTAAGTAAAAGTACAGGCAGTCTTGCTTTTAAAAGTACTTAAAGGGATAGTTCACCCAAAAATGAAAATTAGACAAAGATTTGCTCACCCTCAAGGCATCCTGTGCGTGTCTAATATTCCTTTTTCAGATAAACACATTCGGAGTTATATTCCACATTATCCTGTCTGTTCCAATCTGTATAATTGCAGTGAATCGCATACGCTAGACCACCTTGTCGGGAACGCACCTGCTTGAGAGACTGGAGGCTAGACTAAACAGTTTATAAAGTTTTAAGAAACAAATATTTTTCTTAAACTAACGCATCGTTTCGCTTCAAAAGTCCTTTATTAACACCCCGGAGCCGTGTGGAGAAGTTTTATGATGGACGGATACTTTTTTTCAGATTCAGAAACATTCACTGCAATCATACAGATTGGAACAGACAGGACAATGTGGAATATAACTCTGAATGTGTTTGTCTGAAAGGGGAATATCAGACACGCATAGAATCATTAATGTGGGAAGTAGGGGTGCTGAGGGTGCTGCAGCACACCCTGTCGTGTAGCCCAAGATAAAATGGGGTGCCCGGGGTGAGGTGTTAAAAAATAAATAAATGAAAACATTGTAACAGAAAATAAATAGAACTCATTTTATTAATTTCTATATTCATTAAAATTAATACAAAAAAGTAGCCTAAGCCTACAATGACAATAAGCAACAGTAGAACATGAATTAAGTTGAATCAAATTGATTGTGAAAGACGTTTCAACTTAAACTGACTTAGGAAGTTGTTTGTTGCCATGACTTTTTGATCATATTATTACCTGCACCTTGCCCAAATCAAGAATTAATGACCATTTCTACAGCCATTGCAAAGATACAGCAGAGAAAGATCGAGAGCGTTAATTTACCTCGGCAGCAATCAATCTCGCATTCTCGCATCTTCTGCGCTTATTTTGATATTTAAAGTTAGATATTTCCTATTTTTGGAACAAAATTAATGCTTAAGGTTGATTTAGTATTAATCTACTCTTTATGAAAGAAAATCCCACACACAACATCAGCAATACAAGGACAAAGTAGCTTATATGAAACATAAAACTTTTATTAACGTACTGAATAAGACATACCCGCGTTGTAACAAATAAATACAAGTTTTTTGGATTTTTCCCTTACTTCAAACGAATGCTTAGTTTGGCTCATTATATTATTGTTATTAATAATAATAATAAAGGCTATAGCCTACAATAACAAATTCACTTAGGCCTATCTTAAACTTTGAACTTGTATTAACAATATGAATAAGGGAAATATTTTATTCCTGTTCTTATCCCGCATTGTAACACAAATTATTAGCCTATTAATTAAAAC
>JAPDDL010000962.1:0-20429 GCA_027422435.1 Schizopygopsis pylzovi
ACTATAAGACTGTCATAATCATACAGTCATATACGGGCATGCAGAAACACAATGAAATAATTTATATTTGCCGTCCATACGGGTTATAGGGTCCCATCTCTCTCCTGAATACGATTATATTTAGTTAAGATTAGTGTCTCATAGCCTTGCGCAGTTGCAATTACACGTTTATAACAGGCTGGAATCTCTGAAGAAACTGGATGAAAACAGGCTCAGCTCTTCCTTTTATTACATTGTTGCACGACATCGCTGTTGTCAGAGGCTAATACGTTAACTTACTAGGAAATCGATTAATACGCTTTAGAGAAGGACAACAACAAGCCTTAGTTCCGTACATTACCTTTGGTTATTTCACAGTGCGTCCACGCTTTTCGCTCTAAATGTGTTGAGGCGTGTAGATGAAGCGTCCAGATCAGATAGAGTAACGTAGTCAAGCTGAACGATCATAAACATTAAACAATACTGTTCCGTTAACAGTGGATACGTAAGCGCCGGGGGCGGAGTCTCGCCAGTGGGCGTGGCCACACGGCTTCAAAGCCAGCCCCGGGGGCAGTGTATTTAACGTTAGGTACAAAACATACACTGACAGAGGAATACAGTAGGCTACGTTGCACTTGGGTTAATGCGTCAGATCATAATACTTTCAGAATCATACTTCTTTTAAGGCTAAATTACAGAGAACAGGTCATGTGTTTTACTTCTTTTATAGTCTAAAGTGTATTTAAAACATATAAATACTCCATGCGATTTATTCTTGGCGAACTGCAAACGATGGGGATGTTAATATTTAACCCAACAGAAAATGGCAAACAAGAAGGCAACTTCTGTTACACATGTAACTAATAGGGTTAAATGTGTCAATCATAAATGTTGTAAGCTAGCAACAATAGTAGTTAGTAGTAGATGTAATCCACTACATTACACATTTTAGATAAAATAATCAGACTACTTTTTGATTACTTTTGACCTTCCTCATTTATCACATTGATTTAAATAAGATAAGCTTTTAGCATATTGATTTAAAATTACAAAGAGTAAGAAAAAATATTCCATTCATCGTTATTAACAACATGAAGTGCAATAAACATAATATTACCACTGCATGATCATTCCAATAACATTTTAATGAGTTCATCAGTAGTTTGATGAAATGTTGAAAATATTACTCATTAAAATGTAAATGATTTATGTAAATCCAGCAATCGATGTCTGTGTGGCCTCTCAATTCTCTTGTGTAATAATAGCCCCCTGACTAGTGACCGGTCTTAGTGTGAATGACCACAAAACTGGAAGACTTTCTGAATGTCTGCAAGTGGTAGGCTATTTTAGAATAGTAAATTCAAAAGATTTATTATATGGAGAATTAATAAATAATGAATAAGTTATTGCTATTTGTATAGAAAATAAGTAGGCTAGTCATGTCAATAAAAAAGTAACTGTAATCTTATTATGAGTATTTTAAATTTGTATAACTCAATTACAAGTACTTAATTTTTGGAATCTGATTAAATAATCAGGATTACATGTAATCATTTACTGCCCAACATTGGCAGTGTTTTAGTAACTTTGTTGTTACATACTAGAGTTACATGGTCATAGAAATTCTTTAAAGATTTTTTCAATCAAAATTTAAGATGTGTAAAAAAATGTAGGTCACAGACAGGAAAGATGTATTTAGAACTTTAAGTGAATGACTGTTGTCATTCAGGATCAGGCAGACAAACATACAATGTGCACAAATGTACATAAGAGATGCAAATTAATTCAAATTACCTGAGAAAGTATTTGTTTTATTTGTATTATACATGTAGAATTTATCTTATTAAACTGCTTTTTAAACTGCCCAACTCTTCGCCAGCCATGAAAACAGTTCCTCGGCATCTGTGCATGATCTATCATAGCTCCTTCTCTTTCAGGTGGATCTCTGTGGCATCATTTTGGCTATGAATCAAAATTCTTCTCAGTAGCACTTTACCTCTAAAGTATGAAAACTGGCTGAACTCCTTGAAATATTTCCCCAAACTGGCAGAATAAATGGTAGATGTTTCCACATCAAACAAAAAGACGGCCTCAGGTGTTTGCAGACTGTGAATGGAGAGGAACGCAGCTGCTATGACACGTCATTAGCACCATTGTGACAGTACTGTGCCCCGGGAGCGGGAAAACACAGAGGATCCTTTGGAAAGAAAATGTATGAATGTAAACACACACATTCCCACATACCAGGCATATATGCACCCATACTCATAGTAGAGACACACACACAAAATATGTTGTCGTTATTACAGTTTTTAAGCCTATGGAAGCATCAGAATTATGGAAAGAATTGCTGAACACAAAAGAAGATATTTGGAAGAATGGTAGGCAAACAGTTGCTGGTGTAGTATTTTTTCTGTATTTTGAATGTCAATGGCTACCGCAAATTGTTTAGTAACCAGCATTCTTCCACGAGTCTACTTTATGTTCAGCAGAATAAAGAAACGTATACAGGTGTGGCAGGTTCAGAACAACACAAGGCTGAGTAAATGATGACATAATTTTAGCTGGGTGTACCTTACATTTAAGAACAATGCATATTTACCTTGAAATTGTAACATGTTTAACATGTGCACGCTGATCATGCATCAGTCAATATATTATTAAGTGAAAAAATAGAAACATTTGTTCATTTGTATTTTGACAATTTAGCTAAATAATTGAATAATCAATGAAAGACGAAGCAGAATCTCAGGAAAGAGATTCATCCAATGGTAAATTTATTCTATATCAATATTTACATAATTAATTGCCCATAATCTAATTGAAGATGTCACTATAGCAACAATTTAAATGCAAATTAAATGAATCCACCCAATAAATCTATAGTTTTTTGTGAAAAGCAAATAAGTCTGAAAGGTATTACATTTAAAAATGAAATAATAACCCCATTAATTACAATAAGTATTATATTTTAAAATAACAACCTTCTTTCACAGTTCTGGGATACAACAACAACAATGTTGATATTAAACTTTATACAATATCATAGAATACTATTTTCAATTTCAATTAAGTTAATTAACCTCAAAACTGTTTCAACTGACTAAATCTCACAAACGTTGATACTTCAATGAAAAAATAGCATTGTCATTCATCAAAAGTGCTGATATGACATTTTCTGTTGTCTGTTGACAAGAGAAACAAACTTAAGGTGTGTGTGTGTGGGGGGGGGGGTCATCTTACCCCTCTTACTCTTACTCTAGTTAAAGTCAGTTAATATTAATGAGAAAGTATGTTGAGCATGATGTGGCTTACTGCTATCAGCATACTTCAGAGGATCTATTGTTATCACAGAGACTTTACCCATTCAGAGCAACTCTCTCCTGAATTCGCTTTTATTAGAGGATATTACTTGTTCTCTAGCTCAGTGGTTCTCAAACTGGGGGCCACTAGATGGCACTAGGGGGGGCGCAAACAAATTCTTGAATATGACATTTTTAAAAATTTTACCTGTATGTAAGTCAGGATTGTCCTATCTGAACTATGATGTATTTAAAAAAATAGAAATATATAAAAAATAATATCAATTATGCGCTGCACACTACGCTGAAACATCACCAAACCGTTGACGTACTAGTGAACACAACTGCATGAACACGGTGATAAATGCTTAGACTATTTAAAATGTTCAAGTTTTTAGATAGAGGATGCAGTGTCTCAGCTGAGAAAGTAAATACAGAAGAGCCCAGCGTGAAAAAAACAAACTGTAAATTTGACGACTCGTACATAAAATATGGCCTTATGGAATATAGTGACGGCAGACCACAGTGAACACTGTGCTTGAAGATTTTATCCATTGAAGCACTGAAACCATATAAACTCAACCGACATGTCACAACAATTCATCCAGAGCATGATTTTTTTCAGAGACAGAAAGAAGAATACGTCAAGCAAAAGGTACGACTGACTAACATATCACGACAATACATGAGAAAGCACAGCAAGCATCGTATCTTGCAGCCCTGCGTATAGCCAAATGTAAAAAGCCTCACGCGATCGGGATATGTGCCGAGTAATGGTCAGGGAGGAGCAAAATCTGCATTGCAATATTTATTTTATATGGTAAAACTTGTATAATATTGTACATGTCTTCTATATTTAAAAACTATTTATCTTTTTTAAGTAGAGCAGACATTTTTGATGTTTCTTTCAGAAAAACAGATTGCTGAAAAAAAACAGATTGCTGTTCAAAATGCAAACCAAACTTGAGCCACTGTCATTTACTACATTAAAATGTAAGAAGTTTAATACACTTTTTTACAAATCAAATGTAAATTAACTTTTCAGTATTGATGTTCTACTGTGGACATCATAAATAACTGTTCAGTATTCAATACTTTTGTTGCACTTATCAGACAATATTATTGTTAACTGTCAAAACTCTTTTATAACAATTTGTTATATTTTATGAAATGTAGAATTTAACAAATTGTGTATATTCAACATTAGAGACATAAGGCTACAAACAGAATTGTTGTCCCAGCATTGTACAAATGCATCTGTTTTTGGTTCACCCCACACAAGGGGGCCTCCTCCTGAAAAAGTTTGAGAACCACTGCTCTATCTTATAGGCTACTTGAAACTTGCACTGTGAACTGCAAACATTGTTGGTTATTACAAGAAATGTCTCGCTATGTTACAATATCAGTAAATCACTCTGAAAATAGGTGCCTGCTAAATATGAATTTAATGCAAATGAGCAAAGTGCAGACATTTCCAGAAACTTAACAATTAGTTTGTACCTGCATGGAGAACCGTTACTTGTAATGATGTTCCATGGTATAGAAAACAACACTATGGAAATCAATAACAACTCTCGATGATTTGTTAACTCACAATTTTCAAAATCTTTTGTGTTCAACAGAAGAAAGAAATGCATAAAGGTTTAGAGCGACATGACTGTCGGTGAGTATAGAATTGTAATTTTTCGGTGAATTATTCCTTTATTGCACATTAAACTTTACTACGTTTATTATACAACTTACAACAACCTTGCGCATCTACTAAGGGTGCTAAACAATGGGTGCACTTTGCCTTGTCAAACACAGTAGTTGGTAAGGGAAACAGGTTTAGCTGGTTAGCATGGGCCAGTTAGCCCCTGCTGGTAAATGTAGTAACTACATCATTCTGCTACCAAAAGCATTTTCGTAATTAACAGTAATTTTAACAGTTCCTTATGAAATAAAACTATGTTTGTGTTGGTGACGCTTTATTTTCATGTCTAGGGGTGGAGATGGGGGGGGTTTAGGAAACAGGGGGTGGGGGGACCGGTAGGTTTAGGGGTAGAGATGGGTAGGTTTAGGAATCAGGGGGTGGAGACGGGTAGGTTTAGGGGTGGAGATGGGTGGGTTTAGGAATCAGGGGGGTGGAGACGGGTAGGTTTAGGGGTGGAGATGGGTAGGTTTAGGAATCGGGGGTGGAGACAGGTAGGTTTAGGGGTGGAGATGGGTAGGTTTAGGAATCAGGGGGTTGGAGACGGGTAGGTTTAGGGGTGGAGATGGCTAGGTTTAGGAATCAGGGGGTGGAGACGGGTAGGTTTAGGGGTGGAGATGGGTGGGTTTAAGAATCAGGGGGTGGAGACGGATAGGTTTAGGGGTGGAGATGGGTGGGTTTAGGAATCAGGGGGTGGAGACGGATAGGTTTAGGGGTGGAGATGGGTGGGTTTAGGAATCAGGGGTTGAAGATGGATAAGTTTAGGGGTGGAGATGGGGGGTTTAGGAATCAGGGGTGGAGACGGGTAGGTTTAGGGGTGGAGATGGGTAGGTTTAGCGGTGGAGATGGGTAGGTTTAGAAATCAGGTGGTGGAGACGGTTAGGTTTAGGGGTGGAGATGGGTAGGTTTAGGAATCAGGGGGTGGAGACGGTTAGGTTTAGGGGTGGAGATGGGTAGGTTTAGGAATCAGGGGGTGGAGACGGTTAGGTTTAGGGGTGGAGATGGGGGGTTTAGGAATCAGGGGTGGAGACGGGTAGGTTTAGGGGTGGAGATGGGTAGGTTTAGCGGTGGAGATGGGTAGGTTTAGAAATCAGGGGGTGGAGACGGTTAGGTTTAGGGGTGGAGATGGGTAGGTTTAGGAATCAGGGGGTGGAGACTGGTAGGTTTAGTGTAGGAGATGGTTAGGTTTAGGAATCAGGGGGTGGAGACTGGTAGGTTTAGGGGTGGAGATGGGTAGGTTTAGGAATCAGGGGGTGGAGACTGGTAGGTTTAGGGGTGGAGATGGGTAGGTTTTGGAATCAGGGGGTGGAGACTGGTAGGTTTAGGGGTGGAGATGGGTAGGTTTAGGAATCATGGGGTGGACACAGGTAGGTTTAGGGGTGGAGATGGGTAGGTTTAGGAATCAGGGGGTGGAGACGGGTAGGTTTAGGGATGGAGATGGGTAGGTTTTTGAATCAGGGGGTGGAGACTGGTAGGTTTAGGGGTGGAGATGGGTAGGTTTAGGAATCAGGGGGTGGAGACTGGTAGGTTTAGGGGTGGAGATGGGTAGGTTTTGGAATCAGGGGGTGGAGACTGGTAGGTTTAGGGGTGGAGATGGGTAGGTTCAGGAATCATGGGGTGGAGACGGGTAGGTTTAGGGGTGGAGATGGGTAGGTTTAGGAATCAGGGGGTGGAGACGGGTAGGTTTTTTAATCAGGGGTGGAGACGTGTAGGTTTAGGGGTGGAGATGGGTAGGTTTAGGAATATGAAAGATGGGAGGTGTTGGATCTAGATCCAACCACACCCCCTGGATCTTGGGTTATGCAGTGATAATCTGCTATCTCTTTTATTGCGATTGTGTTCCAAATGACATTTTACTGCCTTTAAGTAACTTTGCAAAAACATGTCAACTTATTCTAACCCTACCAGTCTACAAATACTCTACTAACACTCTAATGATTATTAGTTAGTTGCTAGATATGTAGGTGCAACGTTACTTATAGTCAATGGAATGTGTTAAAGTGACCATCAAAATAAAGTGAAACCTTTTTGTAAAACATGCAGATGCCTTAACAGCATACATTTTTTAGAAGCTTTTGAAATCATTAAAGTCTTATTTCCTGTCTGCTAATATCTTTTACATGTCACAGCTCAACATAAGTGCTAGAAGGACTAGACGAGAAAACAATTATATTCATTCAGACATCTACAGTTTGATGAAGGCAAAGGGTGTTTAAAATGCAGATATTTCCTCGGAACTAAGTAAGGCTGGGTGTTAATAATAAATACATTTTAAAAACCTGCAATTCCAACACTTTGGGTGTGTGATAGGGCCCTAGGCTTTCATTTTGTCGGGGTTATTGTGCAGCTGCTGTCAATGTATGGGTTAGGGTTAGGGTTAGGGTTAACCCTAACATGTTAAGAAGTTTATGGCATTATTTTGCCGTTGGCGTAGTGTTCACTCATAGCTCAATCCTCTCAGTCATCTGACCATACTGCTGCTCTATGAGTGCCACACTCATGTGTGCCACTAGAGGACGTTATTGTCATCGGGACAGATAGGAGTTGAAGGATGTGAAATCAGAGGAGCTTCCTCTTCCATTGCTTTATATCTAAGCTTACACATAACCTACCAGCTTGTTTTGAGATATATATAACTAATAGAAGACTGAGTATTTTCATAATTTCTTATAGGTTCATCAAAAAATATATTTATCTTCATAAACATACATTTATTTATCCTGTTTCTTAGGAAAAAAGAAACTTTAAGATACTACAGGAGCACATTTAAATGATTCACAAAAAAAAAGATTCACATTTTTCTCAAATTCAGATAACAAATACTTTCTTATTTTGTTCCTTAATTTTGCTTATACAGGTGTGTAGTTTGTTTCTCTGTAAATGTATGTTTACATAGATTACATAATCTGATACACATTCAAAGTATATAAAAACAATAATTTACTGTAGATTAAACAACAAATTATGCATAATATCATAAGGTGTGATCTCTGAATGAGGATTATACTTTTTTTCTATTTTTCTAAATAAAAACTTAGATGCTTTTCACGTCAAAACATGACAAATTAAGAAATTAACTCAATACTGATTGCACAGTTTATTATTCAATATTATCATACCATACTTATCATACAGTATTATCATGTCATATATAAGAACAGTTCATGAGTTCAACTGAGATCATTATATCATATTGAATCATACAATAAGGTCATTAGAAGCTTTATCCTAATGCATGCAAAACTATTGCCAGATATTACTGTAATGTAACATATCAGGAATACTTAGAGAACTATAACATTGATCGTAACTATTAATCCTCACAAATGGCATCTAATTAAGCAATAACATAAAAATCTTCATTATCAACTCAAATATGGAAACCTTGTTTCTTATCTTTTTTCTGACATGTCCTTTTCTTTACATCCCAACCAATATTTGCCAATGGATCTTGGGTAAGGAGGGTTTACGTAGTCAATGCGTTTGGTCTGTAGGTCCACCCTGTAATACTTATCTAGAGGAGAAATACCACTATATTAATATGAATATTTCATAAAATACAAATACAATATGTTTTATTAACATAAAACATACACACTAATCTTCGGTGTCTGTAAGAATGTTTACCCAAGGACGTATTTATCTGAATACATAAAAACATTATTGTTATAGTTAATTAAATATAAATAACTTAAAAAAAAATCATTCTAATATGGTGACTTGGTGCTCAAGAGACATTTCTTCTTATTATTATTATAAGTTTCTTATATATATTTTTGTGAAACCTGATAATTTTTTCAGTTCAAAAGAAGTTCAAAAGAACAGCATTTATTTAAAATAGAAATCAAATGTCTTTACTGTTACATTTGGTCAATTTAATGCATCTTTTCTGAATAAAAGTATTAATTTCTTGTATTTTTATTTTTTTACAAGGTGTCAAATTCTTTACAAGTTTTTCATAATGTAAAAGTGAAATTTTCCCCTGAACTGCTCAAAATATAAATCTTTATTCTAGACTTACCACAGTGAGTCAGGGGAGAACAAGAACACAGGCACATCATTTTTAATCTTTGTTTGAAGTACCTTTCTTAAAGAAGTAGACATTCTGCACAGCTGTGGCCTTCTCTTGGACAATCTCCACATCTATGTATTCATCTGAGTCATAACTCATGTCAAACCGAGATGGACGTCTTCCACGGCCCTTTTTCTGGTTTTCACCACGCTTCTCTGCTCCATAATACCTATAAAACAAATATAATCTATACATCTACTGTCCAAATGTCCTCTTAACAAACCTCGGTAGTGAACAAACCTTTCCTCATAGTCCAATCCAAAGTCTTCCCAGAACAGCGAGCGGCTCACTCTTGCTCCTCGACCCCTGGTCTTCTTTTTCCGTCTGTTTCTGCCCCTGCTCAGGCTGGTGGCTGGTGACGGTGAGGAACCAGGGCTGACGTACAGTCGGCCAACCATTGCTGCATCTATGGGAGGTTTGATGCCTATCCAGTCTTTGGAAATGAAATGCGGCCCTTTGTGATGCCCGTGCACTGGATGGACAGGGAATAATTCAGCAAACCAGACATTTACTGCAATCTTTGCTTAAACAACATATGCACACAGACTTACTGCCTTGAAACAGCAGTGCAAACACATTATCCAAGTCACAGTACAGGTTTGTATAACGTGTGAAGGCAACAGAGGGTGCGGATTTGGTCATGCGAACACATTCTTCATGGGAGGGCTGGTGTTTGAACTCATATTGGTAGTACTGGTCCCCTGTAGGAACAAAGGAAACATTAAATGTTGAATACATATGTTTCATAAGGTGCATAACCGTATTTTTGACCTATGGAGTGCTGCAGATGTATTTTTGTAGGCCATCCAAAAGTTAGTATCACCACAGTTCCATCAACAAAAACCCAATAGGATTTTAATTGGCTTTTGGATTAATGCAAAAAAAAAGAAGAAGCTCTGTAACTAACAAAAGTTTTAATTTGTTTTTATGATAATCTTCACAAATGTGCATAACTTGCGAATTCTGAAGCCTAAATATAATCGCCAGAAGTAAAAGCTAAACATAGGCTATAAATAAACTACACCACAGTCGCTTGACTTTAGCCTCATGAACATTAAGGATGTCAACTCTTTCAGACTTTATCAAAAAAAATAAAATCCTGAAAGTTTGCATTAGAACAGCTTGCATGATTATGATAATAAACAGAATGAGGCTTTACAAATGAGAACGCCTCTGTACTCCCGTTTAGCACTTGGTAGTAAACATACTGATGTATTTTACTTCATGTCTTGAATAAAATGTGAAATCTTGAGCTTGTGTTAACCACTGGCATTATTTGGCCATTTAACCAAAATGATTTACTTCCGGGCAATGGAACCGGAAGTGCTAAAATGCTAACTTGTTTCTGGTTTTGACCTACAAAAATACATCATCCTTGCAGCAATCTATTATGACCTTTATTTAATTTTCCCATACCTTTAAAAAAATACACTTTTTCCTTCCCATGATGGCCTGGAGCCGGGATTGCAAATGCAGCATCGATATCATCTGGAATCTTCTCAAAGCCCACGGATATGTCTCTTGGATAATCTTCATCCAGGACATCACCATCAAAACGCCAGTACTTGTTACCCTGCAATTCAGCATGCAGTGAAATATCAGTCGTGTGTTCTAAATAATATCATTTAGTCGTGTGTTCTAAATAATTAGTTCTGTTCAAACCAGTTTATAGGTCAGTCTTTCCATGATCAATAAATATTGTTTAAAAAATAATAAATGTTTAAATCTAGTTTAAAAGCATTTGTTAGGTAAAAAATTATGTGTTAGGAAAAACCTAACTTTTTTAAATAAAAGTTTATATTTAATGACTCTATAATGTCATGTGGTGTAACCGTCAATTGGAAATTATAATAACATATTTCTCTTACAGTTTGAACGCGTATAAACACCTAATTATTTTCTAATTATTAAGGTAAAAAGTATTTTTTACAAATATCATATGAGTTATTAACTCATAATTATGATTAAGTTTAATGATTAAGCATTTTCATTTTTGTGTGAACTATCCCTTAAATATTTAACCTGACATAAACAGACCTTGAATATATATGTTTTTCCCTGGCAGTTGATGCGTGTGAAAGCAGCATCAATGGGACCGGAGATGCCCCACACGTCCTTGATGAGCTTGGGATACCCAGGCATGACAGATTTGTCATTTAACTCAAAGAAATAGTCCCCTAGAACACAAATGAAGAAGGCATGTGTAGTCAGAACTTGAACTTGAAGTGAGAAAAAGGCACAGTAATAGCATTCAGCCTCTAAACTCACCTCTGAACGCATAGATCGAGCCATTCTTTAGCTGCATGAAGTCGTCAAAGGTGCGGCCGCTACAGGTGACGGCTTCTGGATCAGGTGGAACTGTAGGAGATATAGGAGGGGAACTTGTGGTGGTTTGGAGCGGAGCGGTGGTGGCTATCATATTTGATTCTTCTGTCGGTGGCTCTGAAGAGGTCAGATTATCCTCAGGCACATCAAACATGTCACCACGGGCAACTGAGGAAGACATTAAAACATTCAAACAGTGCAGTATTTTAACAATCTCTGGTTCTCTTTCCATTAATAAGACATTAAAGGAATAGTTCACCAACAAATGAAAACTTGTTGAAACTCACATTTTGCTTACTCACTCTCAGGCTATTCAAGATGTATATGAGTTTGTTCATCAGAGCATATTTGGAGAAATTTAACATAACTCATACTCACCAATGTATGCTCTGCAGTGAATGGATGCCGTCAGAATGAGAGTCCAGCTGATAAAAACATCACAATAATCTACAAGTAATCCACTCCAGTCCATCAATTGACATCTCGTGAAGTGAAAAGTGGTAGGTTTGTAAGTAATAAATCTTTAAGGCATTTTCACTTTGTCTAAAATCCATGATAACAGCACATCCTCCAGTTTGGAACTGCTTGTTTAGAATGGCTTTGTCTTAGAAACGGTGCTTGATCTGTGCACATTTTTCTCCTGATTCAGACAACGGGATCTTTTTCCCAATAGAGAAAGCGATATTATGGCTAGAGGACGCAAATTTTAGCTGGAAGCAATGGTTTGAAGTTAAAAGCATTGATGGATTTGTTTATTACAGACATGCAATTTTTCACTTTACAAGATGTTAATTGATGGACTGGAGTGGAGTGGTGTGAATTATTGTGATGTTTTTATCAGCTGTTTGGACTCTCATTCTGATGGCACCCATTCACTACAGAGGCATGGGCGAAAATTTCATTTAACAGTAGGGGGGGACAATAAATATAACATTTCTCATGAGCAATTTTTGAAGGGGACACAAATAATACAGTCAAATTGTACTTATAAAGATATGTCCCCACAGTGAAAAACTTTGCTTCTATCATTATTATTGTAGCACGGAGACTGCGTCATTATGGTTATTTTCAAAGTTTTTCTCAGGTTCAATGACAAAGCAGATCAGCACATTTCAAACAGCCACAAACCAAGGATAAGAAATAATAAAATCCCTTTTATTTCATCCATGCTGACGATTGTAATGATGCCAGGTTGTTTACCTCAGTTTAGAGCGCTCTGCTCGTGCTGCTTCTCAGAATGTTTGGTCGCTATAGCAACCAGTTGTAGTGGAAAACTGTAATAAAACCCCTATAAAAACCCCTATAAGTTGCAGTGCACTATGCAACAAGCTATTGTAAACAAGCTAACGTTAACTAGATAAGTAATATTTTAATCGCTAATATAGCAGATTCATGGAAAATTACATAGGTAACGTTAATCAGCATTTTTGCCGCAACTAATTTATGAATGAGTCTGCTGCATCAACTACATTAAAGAGAATCGCTTTATTTAAAGTGAATAAAGTACCCTACTTACTGGAGTTCAACATTAACTGAGCCGCAGCCACACACCTGACTCGTGTGTGGAGTAGGCGAGATGAACTGGGAAAGCAGGCAGTCAGTGTTGCCAGATCGGGTTGACGATTTCCAGCCCAAAAGCTCAGCAAAACCCGCCCACTTCAACAAAAACCAGCCCAAAATTTTAACTGGCAAAATAATGTGATATGATTTTATTACCATGTCAATCAAGGTTGATAAGGACCACTTTTATCTCCTCAAAATAAAATAACGACGAAAAAAGGTAATAAAGATAAATAAATTTCACAGGAACATGGATCAAAACAGGGCAAATGCGTTACAGACAGTAAGAAAATATGCTTAAAATGACCAGGAACCTTTTCAAAATGGCAATCAAGAAATTAACTGATAACCCTCGGGGGAACACATGCATCATTTTCAATGTCCACAGTAAGAAAAAGCTCATTTTTGTGCAAAAAAAAGTGCAAAATAAAGCGATCAGAAAGCAATGTTAATTCACACCCACAACAGCCAAACATGTGTTATTCACTGATACATACTGTATGATAATCTGACAGCTAAAATAATAATAACAATTAACAACAATGCGCTTACCTTTCTCTTGTGCTTTATCTTCAGACAGCACGTATTTCATGAAGTAAACATTTTAGAACATAATGCAGAACTTAGCACAGTCAAAACTGTTCAAGTCCAGCAGCTGTCAATGCCAAGCATACAAGAGTTTGGACGGTTTAAAAGATGTTCTGATGCAGGACAGCATTGTATAGTCCCATATTCAGTTTAGATTTGTATTAAATCCTTCAACTGTTCTCTTATTTCAGTTACAATTACATTTAGAAGTCTTCTATTCATTTAATCCACGTTGTGAGATTTGAGTTACTCTTAGATTCTTTATCGTGTAACTTATATTTAAGCTACTTTGCCATGACAATCACTTAACTTAAATAAAATGAAAGAGTAAATATATAGCTGCACATTTAAATTTTGCCCTTTACAGCGCCAAACCCAATCACTCACGAGTCATCACATCTCACCAACATAAAAGATGGTAAATTGATTGACAAGTCTCTGTTAAAATGAACCAAAAGGGTTGCGTTAAGGAAAAATGAGTTGATGACTGCACTAAACATTATTTTGCTGTGATACTTTGAGCTCGAGCATATTAAGATAACATAACTAAGATAAAAGCGAAGACAAAAGCAGCTGATTGGGCGGCTTTTATTTTTTAAAAGCAGCCCAAATTTGGTCTACCCGCCCAATGCGTTAATCTCCGGTCCAAGCCGATCAAAAGAAGCCCAATTGGGCAGCAACCCGCCCAATCTGGCAACACTGCAGGCAGTGGGCCAAACCACTGTGAGGAAGGGGAGGGGGAACTCAACTGTTTCGAAAAGCATTTTTTGCGTTATTTTTTTTTTCTACTTACACAATTATTTTAGGTATACATACATATATTTTTCACAATAGAGAGTGCGATTTTTTTAAATATTTTTTTGGGGGGGGGACAACCCTCGGATGGGGGGGGACATGTCCCCTCCGTCCCCCCCGGGATTTACGCCCATGTAGAGGATCCACTGGGCAAGTGATGTGGTGCTAAATTCCTCCAAATTTGTTCTGATAAAGTAACAAACTTGTCTACATCCTGGACGGCCTGAGCGTGAGTACATTTTCAGCAAATTCTCATTTTTGGGTGAACTGTTCCTTTAAAAGTTAAATGTGTACTTTTTTGCAACCAAACTGAATTTCAGACAATTTGTCTGTCCTATGGGTTGATTTTAATGAAAAGTAACTTAATTTATTTGTGTTATAGGTAAGAAATTGTATATAGCATTGTATAGATGTTATTGTTACATTCGTGGTACACTGAAACAAACAATTTTGTTTCCCCACAATGTTTCCCCACAACAAATAATCTTGCAAGTAATAAAGTTTTATCAAAGGTTGGTGTACTTGTTTACTAAGAAGGTAATTAGTGTCACTGAAGGGCAAGCATTAGATAAGAGACATGTGATGTATGAACAAAACAAAGCAAAATCGAGGTAATTATCACCTGTGAACAGGATAGTTTTATTGTACGTCGTTTCCAGTCAAGTTGTAAATTTTCACACAAAAAAAATGCCTCACATGAAGAAATGCAGGAGGAACTTCAAGACTCTTCAGGCCAATTATTTTAATCAGATATTTTAGGTCTCTGGATTAATTGGAAATCAACTGCAAACTTTTATTTATTTATTTATTGTGCTGATGTCACTTTTGCAGTGTTTTTTATTTAATTTTTTTTTCTTTCTTTCTTTCTTTCTTTCTTTCTTTCTTTCTTTCTTTCTTTCTTTCTTTCTTTCTTTCTTTATGCATTATGTATATGTACATTTGATATATTTTATTGTTAATAGTGTTTTAAAAGTTATTTTCACAGTGAAGTAAAGTAAGGGTAAAGTCCACAGGGCCAAAAGGGCCCAAAGCTTATGCAAACGCTAATTGCAAACAGGTTTCCCAAACCGGCTGCAATTGGTCAGACAAAACAGAAAGCCCCTCCCCAAACGTACACCATTGGATGAGCTAGTGTTGCCATGTAGGACTGTTCCAGCTGCTCAAACAAACACAGACATGTTTTGAGAGCACCACTGTTTACACTTGGAAATCATCCCAGAAATCATATAAAATATAAATACATACATACACACATAAATAATAAACATTTTAGCTAAGAGATATTCAGTACATTCAAATACAAATATACACTGCCATTCAAATGTTTGGTGTCAGTAAGTGTTTTATATATATATATATATATATATGATACATTAAACTGATTTAAAGTGACAGTATAGGCTTAAACAATGTTACACTCTTTATTTCAAATAAATAAAGTACTTTTATTCATCAAAGAATCATCTTGAAAATAATGTGCCACGGTTTCCAAAAAAATATATCAAGGAGAACAACTATTTTTAAGATTGATAACAATAAGAAATGTTTCTTGAGCATCAAATCAGCATATTAGAATGATTTCTGAGCTATACACACAAGTCATGACTGCTGAAAATTCACCTTTGTAGAAAATTCGACTTATTTTAAATAATATTTTGTAATATTACTGTTGTTGCTACATTTTTTAAATCAAATAAATGTTGTCTTGGTGAGCATAGTAGACTTCTTTAAAAACATTTCAAAATCTAACCATAGTGTACAGTATATAAAAATGCATCAATAAAAGTTTGACGTGTTACTATTTGAATATAGATAAAGTTCTTACTTTTTGTTCGACAAGCACTGTCGAAATCCACACAGCAGCTCCCATAGTATTTGCACATTCTATCACACTGGCATCTCTTTGTTGGATCAAAGCCACTCTGACAGCGTCCAACGCATGTTTCTGTGGAAATTACCACAAAATGAACAAACCAGCAATCTGATTATAATAAAGCAGTTTGTGAGACACTTACCCTCTGCAGCGAAACAAGTCGCTAAAACGAGGCAAAATAAAATAACAACTTTCATTTTTAATGGCACATCTCTCAACAGCGAGTGCCTAAAATGCTCTACAATCACCAGTGTGAAAGAACGCCGAGGACAGCTTAGACATCTGTGCCGATCGATGGCTCCAAAAGTCAACCGTCCCCATGTTTGTTTTAGTCTGAACAAAACAAATCAATGATTACAACAAACTTGTTCTGTTACCATTAATCTTCCATGTTACAATTAAGGCCTTCTAGTTGAATTAATGTTAAGACATTTTAACAAGGATGTAAGCAAATAGATCTGGAAATATATACGGTAATCGTGTATATAACTGTAATAAGTGGGACTGTGTCAGTGGCTTATATAAACTATTGAGCTACTATTGATTTCACCGTCTGAGCAGCTCAAATCACTGTTTGTATAGAAATGATTGCTGTTCAGTCTTTAACATTGTAATGAGACAAATTAGACATTATTCTTTAAAATAGTTCTATATACAAAAGCCTTGAATTATTATCTTTGTTTGAGGAAAGTCTTGAAGCCCACTACAGAGGTATTGGCATCAAAAGCTGTTCAGGGTCATATTACAGGTGTGCTGACCAAGGTGCTGAAATCATTCTGAGGTAATAGCACTATAATACCATTAGCTGCTCTACACTATAAACTTATCAAGTATCAGAATCATTTCTTTTGTTGAATTTGTCTTTTTTTAATTCATTATTTTACTGTGCATTACTGTACGGATATTTAGTACAATACTAATAATAATGGTCTTATTTGCATTTGTTCTACAACGTTTACTTTTAAATTAGCAGTGAAAGCATACACGTGTCACTTAATGTACAGAATCCATTTGAACTTTCTATTTTGGATGTCAGTCTTGGGTGTGTTCTGTATTGTTTTAACATTGTATATCTATTTCTATAAGTTTATACTTTCTATGTTAAAATGTATTAAACAAAAATGTAAGATTTGTTTGAAACTCTCCTGTTAATCTACTTTTAAGCAAGACAAATATTTGAGATTTTGGACTAGTTTGCTTTTTTAGACTAGTGAAAAGAAAACATCTAAAAATAAGATTTGCATGTTTATTTTATTACACATTATGTATTTTAAAACACATTCAAGTTACAGTTATATAATAAATATGGGCTTAAAGTGCACACACTGGGCTTTAATTTCTAATTTCTAATTTCTGTTCTCATCACAACTGGAGGAAAGGTTGAGGAATTACAGCTCTTTAATATCTCCTGCACCCTTTTTCAGCGTACCATAAGTAATTGGACAGGTGACTTAAAAGCTGTTTCAAGGACAGGCGTGGGCTAGTACTTCGTTATTTGTACATCAATTAAGCAGGTGAAAGTTCTGGAGTTGATTCTACGTGTGCCATTTGTATTTGGAAGCTGTTGCTGTGAACCCACCTCATGCAGTCAAGGGAGCTCTCCATTCAAGTGAAACAGACAATTGTTAGGCCTCAAAAACAAAACAAATCCCCGTCTACGGAGGACAACAATGGTGCATGATCTGAGAATTAATCAGATAATGCCTCATTTTTAATTTTTGCAGACTTAATTAGATAATGCCTCATTTGCATATTTAAACATAACATCACAGAAATGTTGTAATACAAAACAATTGTCAAAATCTGCTGTGACTAGTCAATAAAGCATGGGGATATCAATTAGTTAAAATATTGACCATATTCACCTGTGATGTCTTGCATTAATATATATCAAAATAGTTTAAAAATATAACTGACAGCGATGACATGCATTCTTTCTTGAAATTATTTTGCAAACTATATGAACTGAAAAATAATGGATTAGGAGAAAGAGGAATGGCTGGGAGAAAACAATTTCATGCATCTTGGAACTAAAGATTATTTTGCTGAATTTTTGTTGTAATATTTGTGTTTTGATACTTTTTCATAAAAAGACAGAGCAGACAGAATATACATATATCAATATTTTGTCTTTAAATGTTGTATTCATGTGTTCAGACCAGATTCTAGTAAAGACAGACTGACCAATGCTATCTCACGGCAATTTGTGCATATTTTGCGAGGTGGCTAATTCATATGAATTCATACGACTTCACTCCATTACACCTGAGCAGTGCCACAGGATGATCGCCTCCATGCCACGCCGCATTGATGCAGTAATTAAAGCAAAAGGAGGCCCAACCAAGTATTGAGTGCATAGAAATGAACATACTTTACAGAAGCCTGAGATTTCTGTTTAAAATATCCTTTTTTTTTATTGATCTCATGCAATATTCAAATTTTCTGACACTGAATTTTGGGTTTTCATTATCTGTAAGCCATAATCATCAAAATGTCAAGAAATAAAGGCTTGAAATATTTCACTCTATGTGTAATGAATCTATATAATATATGGGTTTCACTTTCTGAAACGAGTGACAAAAAATATTGACCTTTTTCATGATATTCTAATGTTTTGAGATGTACCTGTATATTAACCAGTCATTATTATTAGATTTTATTAGCTATAAACATAAATATTACCTTGTCTGTAAAAAAGTGACTTTAAACATATATTAAAGTAGCTTAAAATAATCAAATTGTTCATTTTTTCTACTCATAAGTAACTTTTGAGTAAATAATTACTAATTTGCACCGGAGTAAACTGGAATCTCAGATAACTCGTATCACTCTTGTTCCTTGGCCATAACTTGATGTACTGCCAGAAGTTATAATTCAGAAATAGCACAAAGTGCTTTGTGTAAATTATATTATCATGTAAAATGACAGGACTTTGTCCTTTATTGAGGTCATTGAAAAAGAGATAAAAATCAAAATTCAGGAACAAGGTGGTTCCTCATTTACCTTGACAATCCATACGACCACTGCTAAATTCAAATCCACTTGAGTATATCGATATGTCATGCAATATTGATAATCGGAATACATTCGGAGAGCCCTGACCTTTGTTTGATGAGAACACTGTAAACCCGGATAAGTAGAATTTACTTAAAAAAACCAAGGTAACCCGTTGCCTTAAAATTTTTAAGTAATGAAGCATTAGTTGAATAAGTGAGGTGAACTACGTTCAATGTACTTAAGCCCATAATGGAATGGAATAGAACATTTAAGTTGAATGTACTTATAACCGAGTTACAGTAACTGAAGATACTTAGTTTAAACAATCATTCCCCACCCATTTATTTAACTCAGCTTGTTAAGTAAGCATTACTCCATAACCAATTTAACTAAATTGTATATTCTAAATGACCCAACTTAACTTTTTGTTCCTGAAACTCAAAATATCTTTCAATCAATAGCGCCATGTAAAATACATACATACAACTGCAACATTACACTGATCCAATTTTATTTTTAGTGAACATGTCATTTTTTTAGCAACAAAAGAAACAAAGCCATGGCCTAATAGGCTTCTAGTGTGTACACTGAAAAAAATGTGGATTTTGGATTTTAAAATTTTGAGTAACCTTTACTTTGAATATTATTTTAACATGATTTGATGTTGTTTATGTATTTAAATGGTGTTCAATATAATAACACTGACATACATTTTACTTGAATACTTTTATTTCTATGAGATTTCTTAACAGATGAGAGCATGAAATAAAAAAAAAATTAAAACTGCATCTGTTTGATGGTTTTGGTAAATGGTGCACTATAGTGCATTTTACTCCAGTAAACTTTTTTAGAACAACCACACAGTGCATTAAAATGCATAAACATTTAAACATATAAAACCTTTATATAAAACATAAACATTTTACAACAATCTCAGTTGCAGATATCAAATACAAAAGTGTAAAAGTGCAAATAATGTCAAACTAGTAGCTGCCTTTCATTAGCTAACTTTAATTTCAATAAGATTAAACTAAGGGAACAAAAACATCAAATAAAATAATAATAAAACTCTGCATCTATGGTCTCCAGCAGAATAGCATTACTTAAAATGCATAAGAATGGTTGTTAAACAGTATTGTAATTGAAGTTGTAGTTGTTTTCTGAACAACCTTTCTTGCAAAAAACAAAAACAGTAAAACAGCATAAGTAGTGTAAATAAGTGCAAGTAGTGCCCAACTAGCAGATTAC
>JAPDDL010001801.1:0-18722 GCA_027422435.1 Schizopygopsis pylzovi
CAATAGAAATATACATGCTATTTACAAAGTGGGAGAGTCATAATTTTCAATCAATTTAAGTACTTAAATGTACTTGACATATATTAAACATTGTGCTTAAATCTGACACTGGCATATGTGTGATGGCATATGTATATTGCTCTAGATATATACGTTTTTAAATGTGACAATATGATGACTTGAGAGGTATAATGTAATAAGCATAAACATAATGTTTAATACATTGAAATTGCAGCTGAATGTTCAGTAGCTGTACATCATGAAAATGTGCGTGCCTGTTCACTTTTTATTTCATGATATTACTGGACCAAACAGTTGGCTGCAGATATGTATATATATATACTCGTGTTGTGTTACATATTTTGCACTGTCCATTGAGTGGACCTGACCTGACTAACATTTCACTACTGATTATATCCTGTATAATTGAGTATGTGACGAATAAAAAAACCTTGAGCAACAGACAAGGAGAAAAACAACTGCAGCACACAGCGACACATTATAATTCATCAAATTCAAGTGGTAACATTACCATTCATTAGAACCCATATTAACACAATGAAAACTAATGTTCTGTTTTCTATTTTGGAAATACAACCACATAATACAACCAAGATTTGAGCACTAAATTACCCTTACATGTAATATTTTTACTATACAACAAAACATTAGGAATTATTAAAACGAGCAAATGCACAACAAAATGCAGTCCATGTAACTTGACTTATTTGTTAATGAGCAAAAATGACATACATGGACATTTATAATAACTTTCCACTTAAAGTCTATGCAGTCTTTGTCGTTGGCATGGCAGCATATTGAATTACAAAGCAGATAAAGAGCAATGTGTGTGGGTGCGCGCGCACACATTTTCTTTAAAAAATGAGAAAGAAAATTATAAAAAACCTGCAGTTGTTTGAGACAGAGAGATTAGAAATCTATTACCAGAGCAGATAACCATTGGCCTTTTTCAAGCCATTTATCTAACTGTCCTCTCACATGGATCTTAAAGTTTGCATCTCCAGCCCTCAAAACTCAATATCTGAGAGGGGCAGTTACACCACTGAAAGTGTAATGAATTTCACAGGGGTTTGTGTGTGTCATCAGTTAACCCAATCGACTGCAGCCATAAAAAATGGGCTGGGTTGAAATCACATGACAAACTGCTGGACGAAATAGTGTTTGGATGGTGTGGTCAGCTACACCATCATCCTTTTAGCCTCTGTGTAGGTAACATTTCTGTCAGTAATGAGATGAATAGAGCGGGTTTTACTTTAGTTAAATAGATGTTCTGAGTTATGCAGTCTGAATCAGAATGATATATATACTGTATATATATATATATATATATGATAAATGAGCACAAAAAAAGAAAGCGAAAGACTAAATTTTGCAGGCAGCAACCTAATATCACAGATTACATTCTTCATGGAGGAGGTTTAAAGAATATTTTAACACTAAACATTTGACACTAAAATATTAGATATTATTTTGAGAATTATGAGACAAATGTCAATATTATGTTATGAGAAACAAAAGTCAACAAATAACTGTGATTATTAGAATCAAGTTTTTTAGGTCGTAATTTCATGCATTTATCTCACAATTATGAATTCAGGTCCAACTTTTGACTTTTTGGTCTCATTATTATAAATAATTGACATTATTTTTGAAAGTTTTTTTTTCTTGTTTGACGGAAAATGGCGGTCCCACTTTATATAAGGTGGCCTTAAGTACTATGTACCAGTGGCGGCTGGTCAATAGGGACGCCCCCATCAAGTTAGCCAGGGAAGAAGCCGACTTCAACATGTTAAATATATATTGCTAATTAATCACAAAATTGCACTGTTTACTCATGCTATTCGACTGGTAATCATTTTAGCACCTATTAAAAATAAACATAACACTAAAAACTGTATTTCGTTTGTGTGTGTGCGGGGCGCCGGACTAATGGGTGTCTATTAGGTCTGTAAACTTTTGAAATGCATGTGACTTGAGGCTGAGCTCTAATTGGCTTGTTTTAGATTGCAGTCGAAGCGCAGATCGCTGCGCCCAAGACCCTCCCACTTTTGATCTTAGTGAATCAATATTGTTTTTATATATTTTGTTCTCGTGTGATTGGACCGTCCTCGACTGTCAAATAGGTGCAAATGAAGAAAAAAAATACAAATCATGGAGATTGGACGGAGTTGGCGAGCAGAATGCGATGTAAGTCATGCCTTTTATTGTTTTTCCTGATTGTTATTTCAAAGTCCTGTCACCGAAGTGTTGACAATGACACTGAAGGTAATTAGAACAATTCAGTTTAACTTGAGCCGATCATCGAGATCCAAGCACAATTGGCTTGTGTAGATCATGTAGTTATACAATGGTTGTCTCTTTTCAGATAAATTATGAGTTTTTGTGTAAGGATTATTATGCAAATATATAAATAATATCATGTCCCATATTCAGTCTGACATACATGTCTGGCAACGTAAATAATATATAGTCAATAACATTAAAATGAAGATAAAAAAACATAAAGGTCTATAAGTCTCTTTAGGAGATTAGTTTTTGCATACTTATTACATTGGACTTTATTTAGTCCATTGGGTTTATATGCATTTTCTTAAATAAAAACTCAAATTTATTAACTATTTTCAGTTCTTATCATGAATGATTTGCTATCCTGTGGCTCCCTTGTGTGGACAATAATCTCTGAATTAAGTTAATATAAATGGAAAACATTTTTTTGGAATGATTACAAATACTGACAGATAATATACACATAATAAACTCAAATTCACTGATTTGGTATCTTATTTTTACACTTTAACGGTTGAATTTTCATCTCACATTTTTAAGCAATAATGATTCATTATTGTGTCACTTGTTAAATGGTTATCTAACAATTGCATTCAGTCATATGCTGTTGCATTAACAGTGTGATTAAGTTTGTCTGTGCCCCCCCCCCCCCCTCCAAAAAAAAGGGACCACCCTTTTTAGCACCAGCCGCCACTGCTATGTACTTACATTTAAATAATAATTTGGTACAATGCACTTATGTGTACATACATGCTTTTACATACTTATATTTAAAATAAAATACATATATGTAGATTACATCTGCAATTAATTTATGTAATTACATGTATAATTACTGTTGACCATGTCACCTTAACCTGTTCGTAACTCTTACCATTATCGCCACTTCTCAATGGCATTGGAGTGTTTACATGCAAGTTATGATTTCACCAATTTACGCATGTACTATATCATTGATGTAGGGCAGAATGAGTTTCCAACTAATATCGTGATGGACAATTGATTAAGTAGTCAATAATGGTAATAATAGACATAGAAACGATCAATAATTCATTACATGCATGACCTCAAAAGGATTTCAGAAACATTATATATAGACTTTCATGCCTCAATAATGTAACTAAATAATGGCATATTAAGATGCTTTTGTGGAAAGGCTATTTAATACATAAACAGTGTTTTACACTAAAATGCTCCAGTAAGTCATACATTGAAAATTATAATACATCTTGGAATCTTAAAGCCAAATAACTTATGTTTTCACTACAAACTAAGCTCAGAAACTGCTTTTACATAACATGATTTGGTCTGTAACTTGATGCGATAACTTTGTCATAATCTTCTGAATATTCTATAATTGTGAGCGGACATAGAAAAATAAATCTCATAGTATGCCAGTCCGCATTCTTAAATCGAACAAAAGAAGACTTTGAGCATGGATGATGCATGATTTGCAAGCTGCTCAAGTGTGGCAGAAAAGGGCTTTGCATTCAATATGGACATGAAAAAAAAGAATTTGGTTATTCATGAGAAAGTCCAAAATTACTTACATTCATGCTGCAGGATAGAAATAATATATGAGATGATAAGTGGCAGAATCAAATGAGCATTTGAACAGGGTTATTAGATAATAAACATTTGAACTAGATAATTAGAAAATAAAATTGAGGGGTCTGAGCCCACATAGGATAATGTACATGTTACATCTAGCTAACCTGCCCTAACCACCATTATTATGGTGTAAAGTCTTTTTAGTGCAGTATGACCAATACTGTTTGACTATTGATTGACTGAGTGGGCCACCTGACACGTTATAAACTGTGTTGACCAAATGAATCGTTATATGATTCAGTACAATGAAGACAGACAAAAGTCCATGATGCATGATGGAAGCACTTCATTAAGGAACAAAGTGCATACCTACAGAGATCAGTGCTTATTGTAGGCATCCACTTAACTATGAAATAAGAGAGTAGAGCATTAAAGAAAAGGATTCCATAGAAATGTGGAAATAAAGAAGAACATTTTAAATAAATCACTAAAATAGAGGTGTCATAGTGGCAAATTTAATGTTTTGTAACTAATTATTAGATATTATGGAAAAACTATTTTGTCAATACAAACTTTTAATTTCGACTAGTAAAAAAAGTTGCACTGTTATAAAACTTTGTCTAATGATATTTTATAATTGTGTTGAATATAAAAAAAATCTCATTAGAACAGCCCATTTTAAGGATCAAAATGACTTAGGAGGATAGGCTATTTGATCAAGCTGTAATTCTATGTGATGGCTTAAAAATGGTTTCCATCATAATTGGAAAAATGAATAAATTTAAAAATACTAATATAATTGACATTAGTATCCAAAATTTTTTTGTCAGAATTATGGATTAAAACTATTGTCTAACAATGACTTTTAAGGTCATGCAATAAAAAGTTGAACTGGCTTTTAATAATAACTTTAGAAATGCTCCATATGTATGATATGTCAAAATCTAATTGATGGAGGCCATAACCAAATCAGTCTTAGTATTTCATAATTGACATTAGTCAAAATTGATCAATTATTTATGTTATAAGTCCATCTTTTGAATGCTCTGTTTCTATTGATCCTGAGCCATACCATAATAAACTTGTCAGCCAGGCATCCCCTCCCACACAAAACAACATAACAGGACAGGGAATTGAACGGATCTCCTCAGGGCAAAAGAAAAGCTTCCCAGACCAAAGAGAATAGAAATAGAAAAAAAAAAAGAGGCAACAAAAGACAACAGCAAGGCCTAGTGATGAAATTATTTCTTAGCTCAATTTCTGTCAGTAATGATCTGAGTAGGACAGGGTTTAATTTATTCAAACAGATTCTCTGAGAGTTGCAGCCTGGATGCAACAGAATTATAGAAAATCAAATAAATAAGCACTAACCACAGAGTAAAAGATGATACTGCAGACAGCAGCCGAGACGTGAGGTAACGTTTTTCTCTGAGGGCGTGTGTAGAATGTTATTAATTTGTGAGTGAAATTCTAATCCAATTAGGAAAAGTCGTTAAGTGTTGTTAGGCATGATGCAAACTGGAATTTAGAAATTTGACTCATTAGGTTACTGTAGCCAATAGGTAACTGGTGCTTTGAGGTGACCCCGCAGCAAATGGATCGAGGGGGAGACCCGCCCTGAGTGAGCTGAGTGCTGTCCGCCATTGTGTTAACTCCAGTGCAGGGGAAGACAAGAATGACTCCGATTGTTGGATGTAATAATGGATATGAATGATGAATTTATATAGCGCTTTATTGTGATAGCTGTACACCAAAGAGCTTTACAATCATGTGGATGGTCTCTCCTCAACCACAGTTTTAGCTTCACTGATGATGCGACGGCAGCCACAGGCTCACCACACAACAAGCTACAGGTGGAGAGGAGAGCGAGTCATAGAGCCAATCAAGTGGATGGGGATTATTGGGAGGCCATGATTGACAAGGGCCAGTGGTGGGAATTTGGCCAGAACACCGGGGTTACTCCCCTACTCTTTACGAGAAGTGACAAGGGATTTTTTTAATGACCATAGAGAGTCAGGACCTCGGTTTAACGTCTCATCCGAAAGATCAAAGTGCTTTTTGACAGTATAGTGTCCCCGTCACTATATATAGCAGTCGTCATTTACTCCTGACATGTGAAATGATTACTTCGTACGGCACCTCCTGATCTACCTAAATGTCGTCTAATTTTGTGTGAATGATTTGTGACCAGCTTCACTACAAGAAGTGAGTATAAGAGTTTTTAATGAATCTTTGGAAATCGCCTTTCCTAATAATGTGCTAATTAGCTAGTTTCATGATGAATGCGGCTAAATTAGACAGTCGCTCAGAGAGTGGCTCCGAAGAGAGGGGCGGAGTCAGCAGAGCTCATTAATATTTAAAGGGAAATGATACAAAACGGCTTCCTCTGACAAGAGCTGTTTTTGACAGGTTTAAAAAGGTGTTTTTTTTACACTACCATTGAGACATTTTCAACTATGTTACAGACTTTTCATTAAGACCCTAAAATATAATATCAACTTGTGGAAAATGGGCATCCGATGACTGGGTTTAAAGGTTTAGAGAAATGTGCATTTGTTTTGAGAACTGACTGAACGGTTTGGGAAATTGTACCAACGGAATAAGTAAGCAATCCAGAAAAACCCTAAAAATGTTGAGATTTTTCATTCAATGCTTCTAAATTTAAAACACTTGCCTTTATTTGAAATACTGAAGTTTCAATTGTAAACGGTATTCAGTTTCAAGACAAAATAAAAATTGAGATTTATAATTAATATTGTAAACAAATCATTATTTATTATTAAACTTTACTCTTTAAAACACTTAACATTGAAATGTTCCATTTGGGATTTTCAAGTTAATAAACAAGGTAAAAATTATCATGAAAAAATAAATTCATTTGATTATTAAGACACTTTAGCACTGTGCCTTTACTTGATTCTGTCCATTGTTTTAGAACATGTTAATTTCTCACCAAAAACTATTAAAAGCATAGCTCTTAGGATTAACATGCATTGCCATGGATTTTCCATACAGACTCCCAAAAACTAGAAAAGCTACAACATCTTGGAAACACAGTGCCTGAATCTGATCAGCACAGGTCCCAATAAAGGTCTTTGAATATTGGAATATTTTAACCGCATATTGGCAATTTGGAGTCTATAATGAAGAGGAATGGACTATGGTTTTCATCGATATTATTGGAGAGTGAGCATTTAAAGGTGAACGATAACACCGCCTCGCCAATTACTGCCCGTCTGACTAAGCAGGACTAACTGACAGCAGGATGGAATGAAGGAATATGGGAATATCTAAAGCAAAGTAAAAGCATTAATTTCTACAAATCAGAAAATAGTTAAATAATATAACTTGCATAGCTAACTTAATTTTATTTTCTACAAAGAATCCTTATAAAGTGAAATTGAAGTGATGTGTTGCCAAGTATGGTGACCCATACTCGGAACGTGTGCTCTACATTTAACCCATCCAAGTGCGCACACACACACAGTAGTGAACCCACACCCTCAGTCTCACCTCAGTCGTGGTATTGAAGGTGGAAGAGAGCACTGGTTATTCAGTCCCACCCACCGACAATCCCCGCCATGACCTCCGGGTTACAAGTCCGGCTCTCTATCGATTAGGCCACGACTGCCCCCATGAGACATGGATTATGGATCTTTCCCTTGGGACTCTCAGATAGTCAGTGAGCTTCATAACCTCAGGCCATGTGACCCTGACCCAGACCTCACTGATGGAACCACACTGCACTTAGTGTGACTCATTAAATATATATACAAATTAAAAATGTATAATAGTGATAACATTATTGCATTTATTTATTTAGTATTTTAATAAAATAAATAAAATAATGAAATGTCAATTTTGCAATTTGCTCTGAAACTGGCAGCACATAGCTCGAGGCACTTTTGGTGGACAAGATCTGCTATGCTGCTACACAAATAAAATGATTTGTTCAGCTTATTTAAAATAACATACTGTACTTATTAAGGAAACATGCTGCTGCAAGAAAAAAAATGAGAAGATCCCTAGCAGGTCTAAACAGGTGGTGCTGTCTAGGTGGAGTGATTTTCTATTTTATACAATTATTTATTTATATTAAGATGTGTTTAATTAATTAATTAATTCATTCTGCATAAAGTCTGAAGAGGCCCAGGACCATTATACAGCCATGTAGGAGGTATTCATCCATCTGCTTTTCAGTAACCTTGACGAAGAACCAGAGGTAGGACTTTACTGAATCTTGGGGATAATGACTTATTAAGAATCAGATTAAGGACAACAAAGAGACCCCATACTGTGTGACTTGGCTCAATAAGATTGTAAACCAAAACGTTGTAGAGTCCAAAAACACTTATAAGTGATGAGTGTGCCTGCCAAGGAACCATCAGCTTTGGCAAACCATTTGATATCATATTTTAGAGTTGAGGCATTTAATTAATATGAAAAACAATCTATAGTCACTTCTGTTGCCATTTGTTAATAAACTAAGTCTACATTTTTTGTTTTTAACATATTCTGCCAGGGGAAGCAAAATCTGGCTCAATTGAGTCTAGATTGGATACTGCACTCATATTCTGTGGTAAATCATCTAAGATGGATTCAAGCAACGGATCTGGCCATCAGAGGCTTGACAAGCCCAGATTCATGTCACTGTATGAGCAGCACAGATTATAACTGACTACGTCACACATCAATTTCCAAATAAACCTCAATAAAGTGTTACTGACAACCTCAGTCAGGCTTGAGTAAGGGTACAGTTCTTCTCACACAGAAAAGCTCATATGCTCAAGTAACACACAAACACTATCTCCCCAGTATACCAGCCAATGTTAAATGTATTAACTGTAAAAATGGTGTTGTAATAACTGCAGTTTTACAGTACTGCTTTTGCCATTTGGATAATTGACTGTGAGCAGTAACAGCCATCAAGTGACAGGAATATTTGACAGTATTTGTGACAGAGTAACAAGCCGTCTGTTCGAACTGAAGTGCCACTTTGTTAATGTAGTGAAACAATAAATAAAAATATAGAATTGCCTGTACTAAAAGCTGAAGAATTACATTTAAAATACTTAAGCATTACAGTATTCTTCTTATAACTTAACTAAAATATGTATTGCATTTCATGGCTTATTCTCTAAGAGTTGCTTTCTTTTTAACGCTTAATAATATATATATATATTTATAAACGCAACACTTTTGTTTTTTCCCCCATTTTTCATGAGCTGAACTCAAAGATCTAAGACTTTTTCAATGAACACAAAAGGCCTATTACAAACTCAAATATTATTCAGAAATCTGTCTAAATCTGTTAGTGAACACGTCTCCTTTGCCGAGATAATCCATCCACCTCACAGGTTTGGCATATCAAGATGCTGATTATTGCACAGGTGTGCCTTAGGCTGGCCACAATAAAAGGCCACTCTAAAATGTGCAGTTTTACTGTATTGGGGGGTCCAAAAACCAGTCAGCATCTGGTTTGACCACCATTTACCTCACGCAGTGCAACACATCTCCTTCGCATAGAGTTGATCAGGTTGTTGATTGTGGCCTGTGGAATGTTGGTCCACTCCTCTTCAATGGCTGTGCGAAGTTGCTGGATACTGGCAGGAACTGGAACACACTGTCGTATAAGCCGATCCAGAGCATCCCAAACATGCTCAATGGGTGACATGTCGGGTGAGAATGCTGGCCATGCAAGAACTGGGTTGTTTTCAGCTTCTAGGAATTGTGTACAGATCCTTGCAACATGGGGCCATGCATTATCATGCTGCAACATGAGTTGATGGTCTGGATGAATGGCACAACAATGGGCCTCAGGATCTCGTCACGGTATCTCTGTGCATTCAAAATGCCGTCAATAAAATGCACCTGTGTTTGTTGTCCATAACATACGCCTGCCCATACCATAACCCCACCGCCACCATGGGCCACTCGAACCACATTTGACATCAGCAAACCGCTCACCCACACGACGCCATACATGCTGTCTGCCATCTGCCCTGTACAGTGAAAACCGGGATTCAACCGTGAAGAGAACACCTCTCCAAAGTGCCAGTCGCCATCGAATGTGAGCATTTGCCCACTCGAGTCGGTTGCGACGATGAACTGCAGTTAGGTCAAGACCCGATGAGGATGACGAGCATGCAGATGGGCTTCCCTGAGATGGTTTCTGACAGCTTGTGCAGAAATTGTTTGGTTATGCAAACCGATTGTTGCAGTAGCTGTCTGGGTGGCTGGACTCAGACGATCTTGGAGGTGAAGATGCTGGATGTGGAGGTCCTGGGCTGGTGTGGTTGCACGTGGTACAGTAGTGAAGCCGGCTGGATGTACTGCCAAATTCTCTGAAAATAACTTTGGAGACAGCTTATGGTACAGAAATGAACATTCAATTCAAGGGCAACAACTCTGGTGGACATTTCTGCAGTCAGCATGCCAATTGCACGCTCCCTAAAAACTTGCGACATAAGTGGTATCATCATCCAACCAGCTGTACATTTATTGTTTATATAGAAACATGTTTAATTTTTTGTAAATGGCGATCATTGCTAGATGATTTGCCATGGTTCGAACCTTTGAACACTGAACTGTACTTGCCTTCAACGCGTTGGATTCACTTTAATACAAGTCTGGGATAATCAAACTCTGCACATTTGGATTTTATAAGATACAGAAATATAGTAAACATCTTTAGATAGCACATGTCGGTATCGATAGATTTAAGGCATTACTTATTTTGACACTAAACCGTTTAGAGTCTCTTTAAAATAAACAAACTATATTTAGATAATCAAAACCTTAATATTTCACTGAAGCACAAGATTCATACATTACACTTGGATGAATATTGGACATTAGTTATAATGACTTAGGTTAAACAAACCAAATTGAATTCCTCCCTCCAGAGAATATTTCCCCACAACTCGTTTAATTGCATCCCTGAACAAGCATCAACCATATTTCAACACTTCAAAAATACTTGCTTTCAAATGGGCTACAGATATATATGCTAGCGCACATCATTTTGACAACCAGGCACCACTAAATCTTGGAAGAAAGCTCTTAAAAGCACTAATGCAGTGCAATTTTAAAGATGAAACAGGCATTTCCACTTATTGTTTATTTTAAAAATTATCTCACGAATATCCTTTTGATTAGTGCATCAATGCTTCAGTTTGTTTCAGTTAATTGGTAAAATAACCTTTTTGCAATTTATCTATTTGTGTTTTGCAACACCAACTAGGCACTTAGAACTCAATCAGGGAAAGATAATAAAGCCTAAATGTTTCTGTAAAGAAAAAATGTAGTCACCGGCTAAAAGTGCTTTGCTTTCAACATGGTGTTGGCTTAGGTTTTGTCCAGAGCCACATTCATTCTGAAGAAGCACATTTATCCGATTAGAGAGATTTAGAGATCCAAAAGGCGGAGCTAGAGCGGAAAAGGAAGAGAATTTGGGCTTAAAAGTAAATGAAGAGAGTTACGAGTCATTTTCCTGGAGTATTTACAACTCCGCAACTTTTAAGATACCAATTTGTCTTGACCATTAGAATCTTCCCATGCTGGTCTCTTTTGTTTCATTCACCACTCAAAGATAACATGTCAAAGGGTTCAGTACACATTGTGATTTTACATTCTCATTGAAAATCTTTTGTGTGACATCATATAACTGAATATGTGCTGAAGGAAATCCTACTCTGGTGAAGCAAGAAAATGATCACCGAAGCTTCTTGTGCACCTTTCTCCAACATTGTTACATGTTTATTTGTATGCCTTAGCTGTAAATTACTTTAAAAGCACATGATATTAGGGCGATCTAGATTTGTTTAAAACGAAGGTATTCAATTTAGTAGGATCGACAGACATTTGGAATATGACAAGCTATGCATAGAAATGCTTCTAGTTTCCTTCCTTGGCAGAATGTAAAGTAATGCTTGTAAGATGATTCACAGGTTTTGTCACCACAGGAATCTTTCCCCTCTCCTCTCTCTAAACTCTGTTTCGGTGGCTGTATTCAGGCGGGCGGAGCACCGTGTCTTATCTTATCTCCACTTTCTGCTCGTTGTCCTAGTGGAACTTCTCCCTTACCTCATGCTTCTCAACCAGCGTCGCACCTTGAGCAGTCTGCTCATTTCGCCAATTATTACAGGTCCTTTGATTTCTAAAAGACTGTATCATCTACCTTTTACATCAAGTATCCAAATGTCCGACACATTGTTTATGTAATTTGGTGTAACCCACTTTATTTTGTAGCGATGACTTAGATCAGGTTTTGTGCATTACCTTGAAATGCCGTCTGCGTCAGTCCTATTTAGAAGTGATTCCATTGTTATCCAGATTATGAGAAATATAGTATAATGCTCTGTAAATGATTGCAGCGAGCTTGAGGAATTACTGCTCTTTAAAAGTGCAGAGGATTCACTTGGCATTCTCTCAATCTGTGATTAATCCGTTAATATTTAACTCATTACATAGAAAGATACAACTAATTGGCTTCTGGTCTCTCGTCTTTCCCAATGCTGGCATCATTTCTCTTTTGTCTTCTCATGTTCAAGTTTTAATGAATAACCTTGGGCTTTTCAGTAAACTACGATATTTTCTATTTGTACATGCATATAACTATATCATTAGAAGCTCATGCTTTGTTTGTGTTACCTATTTAATAATTTATATCTGACCATACTGTTTTAAGAAATCAGGATTTCTTGTGATTTACATTTAAATGAGTCACGTTTTGTAAAATAGTTCTTATTAAGATTGCATTGTCTACAACATGAAAGAGTAATATATGTGTTGTATGTAAATGTAAATTGAAAACATTATCATTCTGAGAAAACTGCAAAACATGCATCATTAGGGACCATTCGGCAGTTAAGCATCATGACAAAAAGGGAGCTCATGAGATTAAATAGGAATCGATTGACATGTTAAATAAATTTGCTGGGGAAAACTAAATGTCTTACCTGTCCTAGCATCTGTAAATGTTCCTCAGTAACTGTATAGAAGCTATATTTTTTCAACTTCTCCATCATTCTCACTAATTAAGGTTTGTATTGAATGCATAAGCTCAGCAAGTTGAAACAGTGCTTCAGAAACCGTTTTTCATGGAATCTTTAAATTTTACAACTGTAAATAGTTATATCTATAGTCTGGGCACTGACTTTTGTCCATCACAGCACGTTGAAGCCTATGTAAGTTAATTTATATTTGACTCTTCTATTGTTCTTACAAAGCAAAGATTTAAAAGTTCAAATGAGAGCTTATCATTTTCATAATTGAATTTCATTTTGTAAAATTAATTTATTTTCTTCTATGGTTATTTGCTATTTTGTGGTCTAACAATTGAAAATAAAAGTTGTTCTGTTAAATGAATTAAATTATCAATTGAAAGTCCATTAATGTCATGTGTGAAAGCAGTTGATACAAGATTTGGCAATTTAAGTCGCATAGGACGACTGAGGTTCATCTACGTAGGGCAAAGCATCAAAGAGTTTGCCTGTCAATTCACAAATCCGTCGGCAGTTTCATAAACATGTTGAATTCATGGAAAGCTTCTTAGTGTAATCGTGCTATGTGCAAGACTATAAATATAATTGCATTTGAAGGATAATGACCGAGGAGGAAAAGTGTCTCTCAATTAAAGGAACAGTTGAACAAACCAAAATGTTTTCCTCTAATCTTCTCTAGCTCTAATCTACAAATTGTAGAACAGGCAAGCAGACTCTAATTAATCTGTGAAGTCAATCTTTATGTTTTGCCTCTTAGATGAGATGGCACAATGAAGCATTTGTTGTGCATCTTCTGGGTTAGGGGCACAAACTGAAAATGCTTTAAAACAGTTAAAAAAATATATTTTAAAATTTACATGCAAGTATGTAAAATCAAGAATCAGCTATTTCTTCTGTATGGTAAATCCTATTTGGATTTTGAGAAACTAAGACGCTAGCTGCATTTTAACAGGATTTTTAAGAAAATCTTAATTCTGTTCTTTCAGTTCCATCTAGTATTAAACATTTGAAATTCCATTTGTCTGACAACAGAAAGAGACTTTATATGATATGTTTATAATTAATGAAATAGCTGGAGTTCATATTAAAAAAGGAGAAAGCCTTGCATTAAACAAGCAGTATGACTTGTTGATTATTCCTGAACCAGTTTCCTAACATTTCACTGACAATCATTTGATGGATCAGAGATTATTATATTAATGTGATCCATAGTGACAGACTCAAGTAAATTAATTTGATTACAGAAGAAAATGTAGAAGTTTAATGGAAATATTAGTGGACTTTCAACTTCGTAATAAAAAGGCTATATTCTTAATTTTCTAGCTTTTATCATTCTCACAGAGCAAGTTTTGCATATATGAATAATTCTGAAAGAAACGATTGTCTTCAGAGACGATCTTCAGAAATAGGCATTTGGGTCGTGGTGTACCAAAATAAAATGGACTGAGAGCACAGCTTTGTAACAGACACATAACAAAATGAAAGATTAAATAATGAAATACTTCTCTACTCACCTTGATTCACTTAGAAGACCAAAAAGAACCTCCTTAAGATGCAATTGCTGCAGTCTATCATTTTATAAAGGGATCATTTTTAAGAAAATTGTAATCTACCACTCCATGGTTTCAAACCGATTCATTTTTGGTCTATAAGGTTAAGAGACTGAAAGAGGGTTTCTGCAAATGATAAATGGGACTAAGGCATTTCATCAAATGCAAATGTTTTTCACTTAATCAACATGTACAATTGAAATGCAATGTAGATCAACCACTGAACCAATTATGCGCGACTCCATATTGCACAGGTCTGATCAATCGTAAAATATTTGAAGGACTCAAGAGATTAGAGTACTATTCAAATGCATTAGTGCAAATGTCATAAATCTATCCAATTTGTTACCTGGAGAATTCATAAATTCTTCAATGAGAGAATGCACATGTTAGAATGTTTGAAACAACTAGTTTGTAAGCGTTCATAGAAAAGCTACTTAGATCAGCGCAATTTATTCTTTCCATAATTGTCATAATTGATAGTAATTAATGACTCAGTAATGTTATATGGACATGGAAGGCAGCGTAGATTCGTGTCAAAAAACAGTTTCAACAACATGTTCCTAGAATTGTGAATAATATAAAAGTGTAAAAAATAAAACTAGTACTCATATCAACTATTAAATAAACTTAGAGTTCAAATATGTATCCCTCTCTTGCCATTATACAGAGTGATATGGCAATATGCAAGCTTTAATTTGTTATAAAGGCTCTCAAAATGTAATTTGAGCCGGTCAATTACAAAGCATAGAATGATTTATTAAGGTTAAATAAAATATATTTTAAACATTTAATTAGAATGTTTTTTGACATAAGTTCATTCTCAAATCATTCTTTTCTTAATTCTTGAATGAGTTCATTACATGGTCAATTTGAGATCAATAGCTGTAGCATGGGCATTTAATACAATTAAGAAATAAATCTGTTTGATTCTCAGTTTACAACTCTAGAATTAAATTGAATTTGAAATGATGTGACTTAATATATGTCTGACTAATGCTAGTCTTGAGTATACAAGACTTTGCTTATGGCATATTTATATTCACATAGAGAGCTATGGTCACATCATACGAGTGGCAAAGCAATGAAATGAGATGCATTCTAATTAAATCATGTGATGCAGTTTCATAATACATTTGATTGCAATATCATTGAAGCAGAATGATTTTCATAATTTATATTAATGTGAGCACTATCTGTGAAATGAAGCAACTAAATTAATTTGATTTCGAAGGAAATAAGAAAAATGGATTTAATTGAAAGGAATATGTAAATAAAAAAAAAAAAAGATATAGTTCTCTAATTTTGCTAGCTCTGAATCCTACAAAGAGAGACAGAGCAAGGCAGGGAGCTATGGAATTAATTTGTAGAAAGAAACTGAATGTCGGGCTTTGAGATGAGATATGAGAAATAGTAAAGGATTATGGGATCGGGGAGGGGCACAAAACTGGTCTGAGTCAAACACAGAGGTTTAAAAAAAATAAATAAATTACATCACATAACCCAAGTATGAAAGATACAAGTGAATGAGAAATATTTCTCTACTGCACCTGAGTAAAATCACAAAATGTGAGAAGTAACAAAAGAAACACTAAGACTGAATGCTGCATTTTTTTAAAGGATAGTTTTACACTAAGATGACAATTATGTTATTCAATTACACACTTCCATGCTGTTTCAAACCTGTATGAAATCCATTTTTTCCCTGGAATACAAAAGAAGGGACTGTTAAAGATTTTCTATGCAATTAGACGGAAATAGGACTGGAGCTTTCAAGCTTAAAAAAGGATGTAAAAATGGCCGCTTGTGCACTTAATACAAGTCTGATTGTAATTGATAGCTTGTTGTTATTCCCTGAACCAGATTTGCCGCTCACATTTACACCTGATCAATCTAAAATTTAGAAGGACTCAAGATAATTATTCATTCATTCAAATTGCATATAAAAAGTGACCAGTACATCCAAAAATTATCCATTTGTGATTCTGACAATGCGATAATAATGTGATGGTTGAAGGGGGATGAAGATAGAGTTAGAGGTAACTATTCACAAGTGACATTACGGCTGTCATTGAAGACTCCTAATGGGCCCACAAGAGCGTGTTGCTTACCCTGGCAGACTTTATTTCATTATTCATTCAAGCAGAGGAATGGTCAGCGATGCCAATTAGAAGTTTGTAGTAAAAATAAGTATTTGACCAGATCCGATATGCATAAGATTAAAATACATTTGATGCATGAACTGCAAGGTTTCATTTACTAGGGTTCCACTATCATTGTTCATAATAGATATGTTTCATTTAATTGTATTTTTCAGTAAGTGTTTATTGGATCAATGGAGCACTTGATTTCCTGTGTAATTTTAAAACTTTAAAAATTTCTAGATATTGTGGTAAATATAAAAATGTAAATATAAAAAATATGTATCATATAAATATATTAAAAAAAAACTTTAGGTTGAAAATAACGTGTGATACTACTACTACTACTACTACTACTGCCATTACTACTATAATAATAACAATAGTACAATTGTTTTATATTTTGCATAAAAAAAACATTAAAATGTAATTCTTACCAAAAAAAATACATAAATGGTTTTCATTAGACAGAAAAAAATATAAATATTTGTATATATATATAAAAAAAATTGTAGCAATGTAAAATGTTTACCAGTGTGTTCAGTCATTCAACTGCAAGCTTAACTGTAAGTTTATCAAGTGCTAGGGCAAGGACATATTTTACCACCATTGATGAGAATATCAATCAAACGCTGGGAGGTTAATCAAGGCCAATGAATTAATTGATTTATGTTTCATAGTGGACAGTGAAATACAGAGTCGTGGAGGTTTATTCTGACATTGTCCTTTCATTGAAAAACAAGCGGTAGTGAAATTGATGGCTAATTAATAATGAGGGAGATTGATGGTGTCAGTGAAGCTGGAACAGTGCCCTATTTTCAGAACAGTCACATGGGAAAAATAAAGTGAAAACAGAAAGAACATTCACCATATGCTGCTTTTCTTGGTCTTCTTCATACGAGTCACTAAAGTACGGCCATCCTAGACGGCTTCTAAATATAATCTTCGTATCTTTGACAGACAGTTAGTGAAACTCCTATGCCTACTTTCTACTTCTGTAGGACACATGCGAGATGCATTTTTAAACAATACAAGGGCTTGGTTCCAAGTGGATTATGTACTGAAGTTTAAATGCCAAGCTGCGCTGTGGACTCATTACATCTGCAAAGCGGCAGCTGAATTCACAGGTGCGTTCAGTTTGTGACGCAGCACATTATCAAAACTTAACAGGAGCTCAGTCAACTAAGAAAATGAATTATTAAATAAAAAAGAAAGTTTTAAGGAAGTGAGCTGCCTGATAAACTCATTAAAGTCCCAGCAAATGAGTGGACATGTTTTCACCCTTGTTTCCCCTTTGAGTTTTGTTCATTTGTTCTTATTTAACTCAATATTCATCAGGTTTTGTCTTGACATGTAATAAATGTATCTAAAGGTTATTTGCACATAGTAACAGTTCTATTTAGAACTATATATATATATATTTTTTTTACAGGTCTTTGTTTAATGTTCTTTATTCTCGGCTTTTCGGATTTCAAATCTGTAAATGTTAAAGCCTCCTTATTACTGATTTTCTGAAGCTCAATCATCTAATCACACATTAACTGGCAAATGTCTTTCTTAAAATGTCTATTATTTTACCTTTCAAATTATAACCAGTTTCCTACCAGTCTTTTTAGTTTAACAGAACAGAAAATGAAAGCCCATGCCATGACTTTATATCAATTTCCTTTTAACATTGTGAAAAAGTCACATACTGTCTATTTTTTGCTACTTTTATAGAGATTCAAGATTCTTTATTGTCACTATACAAGTAGGCTATAGTTAAATTTGGGCAATCCTAACAGTGCAGTCACATGTAACTTAAACATGTGCAATGCAGCCAAAAAATAAGTACAAATTAAATACTATACAAAACAAGACAAACAATACACAAAGCCAATACAAACAAGGTAATAGTGCAAAATGCAATTGTCCTCCATAAACATATTTTTTTACATAAACAAATAGAATAAACAAACTAAATGTAATTTAATAAAAATAAAATATTATTAAAACAGTTATTTATAACACCATTAAACTTTTAAATAGCTATTCCAAAGCATTCTTTATGGAACCTTATAAAAGGGTTCTGCTATTGTCACAAGCCAAATAACCATAATTTAGTAGTGTTTAAAAAAAAAATTTTTAAAAGTGTATAGTACATAAACAGTGTCTTATTAATTTCTTTC
>JAPDDL010001437.1:0-19722 GCA_027422435.1 Schizopygopsis pylzovi
AAACTTCAGTCTGTGTGCATTGAATTTATTTAATACACAAGTTTCACAATTTGAGTTGAATTACTGAAATAAATGAACTTTTCCACGACATTCTAATTTATTGAGATACACCTGTATGTATGTATATATATATACATATACAGTATATACATATATACATACACACACATATATATATATATATATATATATATATACATACATACATACATATATGTATTTATATGTATATATGTATGTATATATGTATATGTGTATGTATATATGTGTGTGTATGTATATATATATATATATATATATATATATGAACGTGTTAAACGGCATGCCGTGTGAACATTTAGTATATGGAATTCATCATGAAGTAATTCAAAAGAGACTGTTGACTTAGCCAGATCTGACATTTAAATGAGCAGTAGAAATCACCATTTCAATGTAAACTGCAGCCAAAGATGCTCTTGAGTTACAAAGTGATGTAAAGGTTGGAAATGTAAATACGCTGTCAACTAGGGGTGCACCGAAATGAAATTTCTTGGCCAAAGCCGAAGCCGAACAAAATGAAACACTGGGGCCGAAGGCTGAATATCGAACATGTTTTTTTTTTTGTTTTTTTTAGTGTAGGCCTATTTTACAATTTTTTTTAATTATTGCATAAATTAAATAGCCCAAATCTGCTTTTTACTCTTTTGTCCTGCTTTACAAAATACAGTGGGAACGGAAAGTATTCAGACCCCCTTAAATGTTTCACTCTTTGTTATATTGCAACCATTTGCTAAAATCATTTAAGTTCATTTTTTTCCTCATTAATGTACACACAGCACCCCATATTGACAGAAAAACACAGAATTGTTGACATTTTTTCAGATTTATTAAAAAAGAAAAACTGAAATATCACATGGTCCTAAGTATTCAGTCCCTTTGTTGTGACACTCATATATTTAACTCAGGTGCTGTCCATTTCTTCTGATCATCCTTGAGATGGTTCTACACCTTCATTTGAGTCCAGCTGTGTTTGATTATACTGATTGGACTTGATTAGGAAAGCCACACACCTGTCTATATAAGACCTCACAGCTCACAGTGCATGTCAGAGCAAATGAGAATCATGAGGTCAAAGGAACTGCCTGAAGAGCTCAGAGACAGAATTGTGGCAAGGCACAGATCTGGCCAAGGTTACAGAAAAATTCTGCTGCACTTAAGGTTCCTAAGAGAACAGTGGCCTCCATAATCCTTAAATGGAAGACGTTTGGGACGACCAGAACCCCTTCCTAGAGCTGGCCTGACCGGCCAAACTGAGCTACCGGGGGAGAAGAGCCTTGGTGAGAGAGGTAAAGAAGAACCCAAAGATCACTGTGGCTGAGCTCCAGAGATGCATTTGGGAGATGGGAGAAAGTTGTAGAAAGTCAACCATCACTGCAGCCCTCCACCAGTCGGGGCTTTATGGCAGAGTGGCCCGACGGAAGCCTCTCCTCAGTGCAAGACACATGAAAGCCCGCATGGAGTTTGCTAAAAAACACCTGAAGGACTCCAAGATGGTGACAAATAAGATTCTCTGGTCTGATGAGACCAAGATATAACTTTTTGGCCTTAATTCTAAGCGGTATGTGTGGAGAAAACCAGGCACTGCTCATCACCTGTCCAATACAGTCCCAACAGTGAAGCATGGTGGTGGCAGCATCATGCTGTGGGAGTATTTTTCTGCTGCAGGGACAGGACGACTGGTTGCAATCGAGGGAAAGATGAATTCGGCCAAGTACAGGGATATCCTGGACGAAAACCTTCTCCAGAGTGCTCAGGACCTCAGACTGGGCCGAAGGTTTACCTTCCAACAAGACAATGACCCTAAGCACACAGCTAAAATAACGAAGGAGTGGCTTCACAACAACTCCGTGACTGTTCTTGAATGGCCCAGCCAGAGCCCTGACTTAAACCCAATTGAGCATCTCTGGAGAGACCTAAAAATGGCTGTCCACCAACGTTTACCATCCAACCTGACAGAACTGGAGAGGATCTGCAAGGAGGAATGGCAGAGGATCCCCAAATCCAGTGTGAAAAACTTGTTGCATCTTTCCCAAAAAGACTCATGGCTGTATTAAATCAAAAGGGTGCTTCTACTAAATACTGAGCAAAGGGTCTGAATACTTAGGACCATGTGATATTTCAGTTTTTCTTTTTTAATAAATCTGCAAAAATGTCAACAATTCTGTGTTTTTCTGTCAATATGGGGTGCTGTGTGTACATTAATGAGGAAAAAAAATGAACAAATGATTTTAGCAAATGGCTGCAATATAACAAAGAGTGAACAATTTAAAGGGGTCTGAAACTTTCCGTACCCACTGTATATATATATATGTATATGTATATGTATGTGTGTATATATGTATATATATTTATATATATATGTGTGTGTATACATGCAGCATTATATACAGACTAACAAATTACAGAACATTTAGCAAACACTGAAGAATGACAATAAATAAGTAAAAGAAAGCCTTAACGCGAGGTAAACAGCAAAGATAAGCAAAACTAATCTGGCTGTCGGTGACCGTGCTTGCATTTTTTTTCTACAATAATATCAATATTTTCACCTTCTCTGGTTTTAAGAAACTGAATTTTACTTTACTTTAGTGTAAAAATCAAATCCTCCATCCGCAATCATTTCCTCAATATTCGCATAATTTTTGCCGCGCAGTGCACATACCTTCACGCTCGTGCTGACGAGTATAAACAGGCTCTTCATACAAACCGCTCGCTCGCAGTGAAAGCACCTCTCTTCACGTGATCAGTGCAATGACTCCTGCTACAATGTGCTGCGGCTCTGCAACGCTGTATGGAGCAGACGCTTTGGAGCAGGCTGCGTCGTTGAGCACAGTGGCATTGATATTTCACACATTTTAAGCTTTTATTTTCCAAACATTATAGGATTAGTCCAACGAACCATTCGGTTTGTAATGTATACTATGTATGTATATATATATATATATATATGTGTGTGTGTGTGTATATATCAATTCCTTGACACGTCTGTGTGTGGTGGCTCTTGATACCTTGACCCCAGCCTCAGTCAATTCCTTGTGAGCCAAAATCATCACAATTAAAATAACCAAAGAATTAATCTACAGACTTAAACTTCAGTCTGTGTGCATTGAATTTATTTAATACACAAGTTTCACAATTTGAGTTGAATTACTGAAATAAATGAACTTTTCCACGACATTCTAATTTATTGAGATACACCTGTATGTATGTATATATATATACATATACAGTATATACATATATACATACACACATATATATATATATATATATATATATATACATACATACATACATATATGTATTTATATGTATATGTTTGTATATGTATATATGTATGTATATATGTATATGTGTATGTATATATGTGTGTGTATGTATATATATATATATATATATATATATATATATATATATATATATATATGAACGTGTTAAACGGCATGCCGTGCGAACATTTAGTATATGGAATTCATCATGAAGTAATTCAAAAGAGACTGTTGACTTAGCCAGATCTGACATTTAAATGAGCAGTAGAAATCACCATTTCAATGTAAACTGCAGCCAAAGATGCTCTTGAGTTACAAAGTGATGTAAAGGTTGGAAATGTAAATACGCTGTCAACTAGGGATGCACTGAAATGAAATTTCTTGGCCAAAGCCGAAGCCGAACAAAATGAAACACTGGGGCCGAAGGCTGAATATCGAACATGTTTTTTTTTTTGTTTTTTTTAGTGTAGGCCTATTTTACAATTTTTTTTAATTATTGCATAAATTAAATAGCCCAAATCTGCTTTTTACTCTTTTGTCCTGCTTTACAAAATACAGTGGGAACGGAAAGTATTCAGACCCCCTTAAATGTTTCACTCTTTGTTATATTGCAACCATTTGCTAAAATCATTTAAGTTCATTTTTTTCCTCATTAATGTACACACAGCACCCCATATTGACAGAAAAACACAGAATTGTTGACATTTTTTCAGATTTATTAAAAAAGAAAAACTGAAATATCACATGGTCCTAAGTATTCAGTCCCTTTGTTGTGACACTCATATATTTAACTCAGGTGCTGTCCATTTCTTCTGATCATCCTTGAGATGGTTCTACACCTTCATTTGAGTCCAGCTGTGTTTGATTATACTGATTGGACTTGATTAGGAAAGCCACACACCTGTCTATATAAGACCTCACAGCTCACAGTGCATGTCAGAGCAAATGAGAATCATGAGGTCAAAGGAACTGCCTGAAGAGCTCAGAGACAGAATTGTGGCAAGGCACAGATCTGGCCAAGGTTACAGAAAAATTCTGCTGCACTTAAGGTTCCTAAGAGAACAGTGGCCTCCATAATCCTTAAATGGAAGACGTTTGGGACGACCAGAACCCCTTCCTAGAGCTGGCCTGACCGGCCAAACTGAGCTACCGGGGGAGAAGAGCCTTGGTGAGAGAGGTAAAGAAGAACCCAAAGATCACTGTGGCTGAGCTCCAGAGATGCATTTGGGAGATGGGAGAAAGTTGTAGAAAGTCAACCATCACTGCAGCCCTCCACCAGTCGGGGCTTTATGGCAGAGTGGCCCGACGGAAGCCTCTCCTCAGTGCAAGACACATGAAAGCCCGCATGGAGTTTGCTAAAAAACACCTGAAGGACTCCAAGATGGTGACAAATAAGATTCTCTGGTCTGATGAGACCAAGATATAACTTTTTGGCCTTAATTCTAAGCGGTATGTGTGGAGAAAACCAGGCACTGCTCATCACCTGTCCAATACAGTCCCAACAGTGAAGCATGGTGGTGGCAGCATCATGCTGTGGGGGTGTTTTTCAGCAGTTTTTCAGCTGCTGGACGACTGGTTGCAATCGAGGGAAAGATGAATGCGGCCAAGTACAGGGATATCCTGGACGAAAACCTTCTCCAGAGTGCTCAGGACCTCAGACTGGGCCGAAGGTTTACCTTCCAACAAGACAATGACCCTAAGCACACAGCTAAAATAACGAAGGAGTGGCTTCACAACAACTCTGTGACTGTTCTTGAATGGCCCAGCCAGAGCCCTGACTCAAACCCAATTGAGCATCTCTGGAGAGACCTAAAAATGGCTGTCCACCAACGTATTAAATCAAAAGGGTGCTTCTACTAAATACTGATCAAAGGGTCTGAATACTTAGGACCATGTGATATTTCAGTTGTAGCCTTAATGTAATTGTCAAATCTATGTTGTTTTGATGAAATGAATAGCATTCCTGCTGAAAAATAAAGCATTCCTCTAGCGCTAAAATGCTTGGGAACTAATGTGGTCAGAAACTAAGTTTACAGTGCTGCGTTCTCTGGAATCCTCTCAAGCGGAGGACTTCTACACAGTGGCGGATCTAGGATTTTTTAAAGGCAGGGGCCACAGTGGGGCCACAATTTACAGAGGGGGGCCGAGTATAATGCAATTTTTTTAGATTATTTTGTTACGTGGCACTGAAATGCTGTCATACTTTTTTATTTCTCACCCATCATTGTTTTAATGAAAATAAATGCTTTTCTGATGTGATTTGAAATTATGAAAAGGAAGAAAATACTTCGCCAAAAGGCAGATTCGAACACGGGTCGATCGCGTCACTTTTACCATCTGCGCCATTAGAGCTGATGATTACTCTCTATCTTTTGTAGTGTTGACTATCACAGTTAGAGATATATAAGGTGCCATTAAAGTGTAATACTACAATATACACGGTGAAGTAAAGTGCAACAGAATGCTAATAAATTGTAAATAAAATACTACACGGATATTACAGAATAAACTCTGTAATTCCGTATAATTTTACCTCAGATGAAACATGGTTAAAATCATGGCTATGTGCTGTTACATTTTACAGTTTTTTTCCCTTCTTATTTTCCACCTTAGCTTTCATACTTTTACATTTTATTAGAGTATTCTGTTGTTAAGTATGCGCATGCGTTTTAATGACGTGTTACGTCACGCACGTGCACCTGTACACTTTGCATTACATTTATTTACAACAATTAATGTCTGGCTGTTTGGTATGACCGAATAGGGATGTAAGTGTCAGACACCATTATCCGTATTACTTCCCTGACCCTGAACTGTGCAACTGTGTTAACTAATATGTGAATCCTATATTAAATCTAACTTAGCTGCAAACAAATCAAAAGCTTAGGTAAAAATCCGTCGACTATCCCGAGCATACCTGCCAACTTTTCACAAAACCTTGGAGTGAGATTTTGTCAGGGGTGATCAAAATTATGCCGAACATGCAGCCTCACAAGTTGGTGGCTCAGATATCAGAGAATTGGAATTAATTTGATGTTGTACCCTGCATTCTGGTGGTTTGTGGGGAGGCCCAAAGCCGTTGATTGGGGCAGCCTACTGGAGATGGACAATATTGGTTACATTCTGTGAAGCACATAGCTGAAGGTCCACCCCCAGGAAATTTTGGATTAAGTAGATTTGACTTCCTGCATTCTAGTGGATTTTTGGGTGGTCTGATAAAGATGTGCATAATGTTCGGCATAATGATTTGTAGGGCCTTCTAGACTTGAGCTGAACATTCAACCAGAAAACTATTGTTGTGCCTAAATGACTGCCTATGTACCACAATAAAGCCTTATTCATAGGCCAGTGTTTAAGATTTGACCTAGGTAGGTTGATTGATATTTTGATTAGAATGGCATTAAACTAATTCTTAACTGAAACCTAGCCTATGTTGTGAATAATTGTATTCTTAAGGGCACTTGATGATTAATGTTCAGCCAAAAACGACACAAGATTAGTTAGGGAGGGACATTATTCTTCATTCAAAGCCTCCCACTACATGGTCCATCAGAAACAAATAAAGTGCAACAAATAAAGTGCTTAAACAGTACACCTTTTTCAAGCAATAATACAGATGAATGCATTACAAAAATAACAAAAAATGAGGCATAATCAGTATCAGATGCAGATCAGAAGCTGGGTAAAGTCCTTGTATATGATCTGTGGGCATGGTTATACTGGCCTGTGGCCTTCTTGGAGGTCTTGATGGTATCTGAGGGGGGCTCCCATTTGAAGCAGGGCTCCAGATTGGCCATCTTTATGGTCATTATTGATGACAAGGTGCCATCCAATGCTAGGCTGTTTCTTCTCTTGGTTTTGTTCAGTCCCACAACTGAAAACACCCTCTCAGCATCTGCGTTTGCATGGGGCAACACCAGGACCAGTTTGGCGACGGCAGCAAACCTCTCGAATTCTTTGGCTCCTGTCACCTATGGAAAATGCACCAAGAACACAATGGAAAAACATACCTTGATTTTTGATTGATTAATACTGTAAGTATACTGTAGGTTGATCCATCTGTCTTTTCTCACTTGGTTGGTTGTTTAAATAAAATAAAAGGTTTCGCTTTTGTCCTGGCAAAGGTCTCTTACGGGACATCTTTGAAACCTTAAATAATTTATGGTCATGTTGGTTTAATAACTCTACTCTCAGTTACAAAAACATACCTACTTCTATTGCACAAATTTCCTGTATTTATGTTAAATTATTTGGAATACATCTTATTATAAGGAATACCTGTTCGAAGTGCTGTTTTAGTCCTACAGAAAAAAGTCTTCATCCACAGTGAGTCCTTTTCTTTGCCCTGTTAATAAAAAGATAAATGGCATGTGAGTAAATAAAAAATGCTATGAACTGATGTTTTGAGCATGCTGTATACCACAAAGTTAAAAGGGTGCTCTCCTGCTGCCTGTTATGACAGCTAAGTTTACATTCACCACACTAAATCATGTTCACAGACACACGCACAAACACAAACAAATAATTTATTTCAAGATTTAAAGTTTAAGAGAGTGAGTACTCAATTGGACGAGATTTCATTGTTACATACCTAGTCTCAGCTCAGATTCATCATCAGACTTCTCGAGGTGGTAGTTTCTCTCGTTGTCTTTCGGGGTATCTCTTCTTCTGTTGCTAACTTCGGTGTGCAGCCAGCCATAGACGCCATCAGCGTCATCTAGGAGTTTGAAAAGGAACGAACTTGGCCCAAGATCGTGTTTTTTTTTTTTTTTTGCGTGAGTAATTGGATATGTGGCGTGAGTGCGAGTGAAAACAGGCAAAATCGTGTGTCACACGGCGAAAGCGTGAGAGTTGGCAGCTCTGGTCCCGAGTGGCTTTCACGCTGGCTATCGGGCACTCGTCGAGTCCTGAGCTGATTAGCTTTCTAACATTAGAGAAAGAGAACTTAAATGACATCAACCATAATATGCTTTTTTACTTTAAAGTTTTGAATAGGTACTTCCCGTAAAGGGGACGAAGACCGTGACTGAAAACACAGCACTAGCAGTTGTAGACAGAAACCGTTGAGCAGGTTGATTTTCAAACGACGAACCGACGCAGCCAATAGAGAGCTTGATGTAAATCAGCGATGACTGACAGGACAGGGGCACTTCAGGGGCCAATCAGATTTCAACTGGGGCCGGTGCCCCTCTGGCCCCACCCCTAGATCCGCCCCTGCTTCTACATTCCGATTGGTTGCCGCTGAACCGCGTCATAGCTTATTACCATAAAGTTGACCTGATTTAAACTCTACTCGACGCTCTCATTGTCCAAATCGCACCGCGCCGCTCTCGCCGGAGCGCACCGCCGGCTCACATTGAAAATGAATGACTTCCGGCTACTTTGACGCTCTCGCCACCTGCGGTGTGAATGCACAGTTAGGTATGCAGGAGCTAAACCATTTAGGGCCTAATAGGAAAGTAATAATATTTTGTAACTGATACGAAACTTATTTTCTTGACCTGGTAAGGACTCTAGCCACAGCATTTTGTACTATCTGTAGCTTGTTTATTGAAGATGCAGGGCCTTGAAGATACTGCTAACGACCTAGCAGTACATTACAATAGTCCAGTCTAGAGGTCATGAATGCACAAACTATCTTTTCTGCATCCGAAACAGTTAACGTGTTCCATAGCTTGGCAATGTTTTTAAGATGGAAGAATGCTGTTTTTGTAACATGGAAAATATGATTTTCAAATGATAAGATGCTATCTAATATAACAAGGTTCAAGGTTCTTTATTATTTGTCACATACACAATCATACAAGTATAATCAGTAGTGAAATGCAAGTAGAATTGAAGAAAAATACAGCATTTACATGAGGAAAGTGAGGAGAAAAAAATAACTCCCAGACTATGCTCCTTGGGGAGTACAGTGTGAGAACAGGAAAAACACCTCAGCAACACAAAAGCACATACACGACAAAGCCACAGGGGAAGTGAATCCGGCCCAGCAAGCAGCCATCTGATCCCGCAGCCACTGATCCGGCGCTGGTCAGACCCGCTTGACCAGGCCAGCGGATCGAAGCGAACAGAGGCGAATGGTCGGGGGGGGGCAATGTCTGTAATGTCTGTAGGGTGGGGGAGGAACGCAAGAGCGTCTAACTGCATTGCACACCCGGGGTAGATTCCAGCAACAGCCTTGCCAAGGCCACTGTAGGGGAGCCAGAAAAAGATAAGATTGTTTTGTCTTTGGGGCGAGTAAACATTCCAATTTTTGCAGGCTACTCTCTGTCCGTTTTTGTCCATTTTGGTCTCATTTTAATCAATTTCCCTTTGTAAAGCCGTGAACTTCTCCTTGGTAGAATCCATATTGCGATTATAGTCTCAGTGCTCAATGCTGACCGCTCTTCCCACAGCTTCAATCATACGGCCAGCCTTGTGGGGCTTTGGACAGCTGTTCCCGTTTTCTGAATTCTTCGATAACCCAGGGCAAAGCCTAATCCAATCAGCAAAATACCTGTTATCATGGTTCCGAATAGGTAGATATCAATGTCCTCTACGGAAAGAGCCGCCAGACACACGATTCGCCACCTCTCCCACGCGCCATCGTATAGCCGGCTGCGAACGTTCCGTCAGGGCAGTCAGGTTCCCCGAAACCCAAGTTTCAGTGTCAATTGCATTAAGAGACCAGTTAATCCATAATATTTTAGTTTGGAGAGCAGTGCAGAGAGAGTCTCTCACGAGACAAGGGAGCAAAGCAGGGAAGATAAGGGTGAGGACGGGGAGAGAAAGCGACCACCTCCGTTGAGAGCCAAAAGAGAAAAACACCCAGATTTTTGACTGTAGAGGGAGTAACAGTACATCCGTCTAGTTGCAAATTGAGATCCAAGAGATTCTGTGTACTGTTTTATTGGTCCGATAAGTAATATTTCTGTCTTATCTGAATTTAAAAGGAGAAATTTATTGGTCATCCAATCTTTTACATTTTTAACACACTCTGTTAGCTTAGATAATTTAGAATTTTCATCTGGTCTTATTGAGATATATAGTTGAGTATCATCAGCATAACAACGGAACATAAAATAATAACAATTATTTTCTAATAATATTACCAAGGGGCAACGTATTTTGAAAATAACAGAGTCCATGCTGAGTCCATTCGGGCCGGGTTTGGGCCGTTTTCTGTTTTTGCGAGATCGGGCTCAGATCGGGCTCGGATCGGACTCGGGCTCATTTAGCTTCTCGCCTTTTATTGTGCCCAAATACGCACACACCACACATGTTGATTGATGCTTTCGGGGACCAGAATGGACAGAAATAACAGCTGTGAAGGTATGCAGCTGTTCGCCCCAAAGACACAACAATTCAATCTTATATTTTCTGGCTCCCCCGTACCGGCACTCCCTTGGCCAAGGCCGTTGCTGGATAACTACCCTGGGAAAAGCGCTGCAGCGGGCCTCTCTTGTTCCCTCCCCTATTACAGACATTACTCCCCTCCCCCGATCAAACTGCCTCTGACCGCTTTGTACCGCCACGCTGTCGAGCAGGTCTGTGACCGGCCCCGCAACAAATGGCACCGGACCGGATGGCTGCTTGCCAGAGCTGGATATGTTTCCCCCTGTTGCAAAGTCATGTGTTTATGGTATATGTGCTTTTGTGCTGAGGTGTTTTTTTCTGTTCTCACACTGTACTCCCAAATGGAGCATAGTCTGGGGGTAAAATATTTTTTTTCTCCTCCCTCTCCTCATGTAAATGCTGTACTTTTCTTCCATTCCCTGTCTTCCTGTTCTGTCTACCCCGTTGTCATATGTATGTTGTGTATGTATGGAAAGGTCGATGGCTAATTTCGCTGGTACTTGTGACTAGTGACAATAAAGGGCTACTACTACTACTATGTACTGTATGAAATATTGTTATAATAATTATATTATAAATATTATACATCGCCTATGCAATAGGCAAGTACGCAATGCATATACGCACGCATTAGCATACAGGTGACAGTTGACCATGCAGAGCATCAGGGAGAAGTTGGAGCGTGGGGAGTTACTAAAAGTTCCCAATGCTTCGGGAAAAGCTGCATTTTGGCAGAGTTTTGTCTGTATTGATATTTGTGGGCATGATTGTCGGTGGTGGTATTTATGTTTGAGGCCTATAATAAAAGTTTACCTCTTAGTAGCGTGTGTGTGCATTTGTGTATAGCAGAGACAGCAGGCGTCAGAGAGCTTAAAGTGAAATTGATGTTGGTCTTGGATTAAGTTGCAGATCCCGACTTGCCATCTCCTCGTTAGACCCGCCTTTAATAAATTAATCTACGGATTATGATGATCAAACACGCTATGATCAGCTCACTGTCTGCTGCTGGCAACTAGTCGTTAGCTACTTTAAAAAACTAAAACTTACATTTAACAAATAAAAAAATGCTCCAAATGTTTTTCTAAATTACCTTAATAAAATAACGAAACAAAATACAACCACTTTGCCATTTCATATAAAACGGAAGTATTCTATTTGCTGAAACAGTATAGTATAAGCTTTTTTGGGAGAAGGGAAAAATAAAATACGGGCTCGGGTCGGACTCGGGCTGGTAATTCTGATAAGCTGTCGGACACGGACCGGGCTAGGGCCTGAGCGTCTCGGGCCAGGGCCGGGCTAGGGCCTATATTTTAGGCCCGTGCAGGGCTCTAGTACTCCATACATTACTGGTGATAATTGAGATGACTCCCTGTTTAAATAAACAAAGTGGTAGTGATCGGACAGACAAAGTTATCTGACATTATCAAGATGAATTTTTTCTGACACAGTTTAACTCTGAGTTCTTGTCATATTTTATTACCATAAACTATAGCAAATAAGTTGTGATAATGTGATAAATGTTGAAGGTGTCTGAATGAATTTGTAATTTTTGTTTGACTGTATCTATTTGATAAATTAAGTTAACCAATTAACATTATACATCCTCTTTTCGTTTCTGTACCCAATATAATATTTTTTTTACAAATGCAATGAAAATATTGGTATCGGTATCGGCAAGTACCAAAAAATAAAAGTATCGGTATTGGGCGAGTACTTTAAAAAGTGGTATCGGTGCATCCCTAATGACAAAACTACACAACTATTTTTAGTATTAATACTATAATACCACAGTTTATGGAGTACACTTTTAATTGTTCTGTCTCTTTTGTAATTAGGGTCCACCTGGTCCAAAAGGTGACAAGGTAAGAGCCCTTTCAACACTTCTTACATCAACAATTTATGCAACAATGCATGTATCCCATTTTTACAGCTGCAGAAATATTGAATATCCCATAATATCAGTTGCTATAGTTTTAAAGATGACAGTTGGATTGTCAGGGCAGAGGGCAGTTTCTTTATTTAAATAAATAAACAAATAAATTAAGTATATTATTAAACATATTTCAGAATGTTTTATGTCAGGGGCGATGTTATGACGAAAATGTAAACGAAAGAGTGTCATGTAATTTTGAACAAAACATTCAAATTTTTCAGTTGCTTTTGAAAGTGTTCTCAAGGTTTGAAATATATTACCTGTGTACACTTTCAGAAAACTTTTCTACAGTTGTTAAACACCTTCAATTGGTACTGGTCAACAGGTATGATGTAATAGGTGGCCTGTGGCTCCACCTGATTTGAAACAAACCTATTTTTCAGTTAATTTCTTCACTCAGTCTATCACATATTCTCAGCTGGTTAACACGTATATTTAACCATGTGTAAAAAACAAAGGTGAGTATACCAGAGGATTAATTCAGAAATATTGCATTTGAAACATTGACATTCCTCATGTAGAGGGCTGAGTGTATCCTTTTTTATAGCATTTGGAGTCCAGGCAATTATACATCTGGAAACCCAGCTTGCATGATTCGTGAGTTTCAAAATGTATCCCACCCATGCAGAAGTGCAGTTCTCTCTACAGTCACTACCATTTGGCATTTGCTGTAACGATGGCCGCAAATCCAAAAATTAAATGTAAACTACTCCCTGAAGACATTTCAATCAACAGCCATGCACCTCATTTGTCATGAGTCCTCAGCCAAAATATGAAAGGTCATCCCGAGTTACGTTCCCTACATACAGTTATGCTGGAGTCACATGCTGACTTGATCATGATACAAAGAAGATCTGAGTAAGCTCTTGTCTTGTGCTCTTTTCTAAAGAGATTATGCAGCACAGCATTTTAATTTTTAAATACCAGAAGTTTTGTGCATTCATTGTGTACCTACTAGAAATTATTCAGAACTTCCAATATTATAAAGACATTCCCTGATCATCCAAAGTCTGCCACGAGGCTTATGAAAGCTCACACTGCCAAAGAAACAAGCTAAATTATTAGAAACAAGCTAAATTATTTTGTACTTTTTTTGGAAGACAGTGTTGATGACTTTGTTTTGCTTTTGGTTCTTCACCCACCTAGTTGCTTTCTAACTCAGAATCTATTTACACAGATGTGCTACATAGCCTCCTCTTCATGGTGCATGAAGGCCTTGAATGTGTTTTTTTATTTTTATTTTATTTTATTTTTCAGAACTGTGTCATACACCCTGACACATTATTTTAACAAGAAGAGGAACACACAGACATATAGGGGACGGGGGGTAGAAGAAGATTGTGTTTTTTTTTGTTTTTTTGTTTTAATTTAACAGTAAAATTTAACAGTTAATTTAACAGTAAAAAATCTTGTTAATGGTAAGACTAATTTTTTTTCATGGTTGGCTGTTACAAAAATACGTCAAGCATGATAGTATTTTGGTGCCTTATTTCATTAACTAGTTTAATCTTAAAATTATTCAATAAACATTGACTAAACATCATTAGAATTAACAAACACCTTTATGGTACTTTATGTAATGTAAATTATATAAACAAAAATACATTTTAGAATATAAATAAATTGTTAAAATGAAACGTCTCTACAGGACTTCTACGAATATTTGTTCACTTTTAAAAATATTTTTTATTGATAAATGAATACATTTATTGATAAATTAATATAATATTTTGTTGTAATTTTTTATAATAAGGTATTGTAACAATCTAATATATTCACATTAGTTTTCTGTTAAGATTATAAACATTATTTTCAGTGTGCACACTCACTCCTCTTCCTGACCTCAACAATTTTTATCATAAGTGATTTTACTCTCAACTGCAATTAATTTTTGAGCATGTAGATATCGCCAGTGTGTTTTAAATTACTCCTTTCGTTGCTTGTATTCGTGTACAACATTAAAAAATGATATTCTCTTATTCAATTTTGTTTCTTCTCTTTTTTATAGGGAGATCAAGGCGACCAGGGAGCAAGGGTATGTTTTTTTATTTTTTTTTTGTGCTGTTTTTGTTGCATGTCCTGTTCTGATGAGTGAATTAATCTGTTATATCGCCCATATGGCCTTTCGGGCTGCATGTTTGAGATGCATGGGTATCTTAATGGTGTATGTAAAAAAATGCTTGGAAAGGCCAAACTATGAACATTTCAAGGAGCCATTTGAAATGTTCAGTACCAGCAGTCTGCCTGTAATTCTTGCAATTCAATAAAGCTGAAAGTTTTGTAGTAGAATCAAGTTCCTAACATACTCTGACATTACAGTGACATATGAGTATGCTAGACTAAGAGATCGTTCAAAGAATGTAATTATTTTCAGCTCAGTTGCTTGACAACTTGATTAATTCACAGGATGATTAACAATGCATTTAGCTACATTTGGCAAATTATTAAATAAATCACTGTAATGAAGTTAGTAGATACGGGAAGAAGGAGGCGGGAACTGGCAAACATTTAACACACTTAAATAATAAAATAAACAAACACAAATGAAAAGCGGCAGCCCCTCACGGACAAAAATTCCAGGCCTGGTCTTCTCTCGTCTTCCACTGTCGTCACTCCTCATTTAACCCTTCCGAAGCTCCTCCGTGGGACTCGAGACCGGTGAGTGGCGCAGGTGTCGTTCATTACCATTTACTCCACCAGCCTCGCTCCGTTCCCACGGCTCTCGGCCCCGCCCCACTCGCCACATACCCCCATCGCCCCTCGCAGGCCGGGGGGTACCCACGAGACTGCGCTCTACTCCCCCCCTCCCGGGGGAGCCCGTCAGGGCGGCCGCGGCGTACCTGGGGGTAAGGACAGATGAGGCGAGAGAAAAGGAGACGGAAGGATGAGGAGTGACAGAGAAGAGAGAGGGGAGAGAGGAAAAATAAATAAAACATCTCGGTCCGGTTCCCGGACACACTGCCGCTCGGTCCTCAACCAGCTGAGCGGCTCTTACTCGCGGTGCCATGCGATGGTACTGGACATCTTTGGTGGACGGCTTGACACTCCTCCGCCTCCTGGCGGACGGCGATGGCTCCTCCAGTCGAGGGCAGCCGGCAGTGAGTCCCGGGCATGGTCCTCTCTCGTCTTCCACTGTCGTCACTCCTCATTTAACCCTTCCGAAGCTCCTCCGTGGGACTCGAGACCGGAGAGTGGCGCAGGTGTCATTCATTACCATTTACTCCACCGGCCTCGCTCCGTTCCCACGGCTCTCGGCCCCGCCCCACTCGCCACAATCACTTAAATATCTCATTCCATTATTCTTGCATGTGTAATAACTTTCAATGGTTGCTCTTTAGCTGGTTAAAACACAGCTTCTCTCTGTAAGGCTCACTCAATTGGTACAAGGAAGGTATCCAGTGGTGGATGAAGGTTTCTTGCATATTCAGTCTTTTCGATGCACAAAGTTATAAAATTTAGGTTACATTCAAATCTGACTCCATTTTATCATGACCTAATTTAGGTTGAAATGCAAATTGGTTGTTTGTCTGTTTCTAATTAGTATTCTTCTGACATTTGATTATTCTAGTTAACTCTTACTTTATATTTACTCGTTCATTAGAATCCATGTCACTCAGGGTGCATCACGTCGGCCAATGTACATGTACCCCACGGTCACAAACTCTCCAGTCTGATCATTAGTGAGAGGTTATGACTAACTATTTAATAAGTCGCCTATGCTTACCATTCTTTAAATAGTTGTTCTGTTTAGCACCCTACAGTCACCGATGTAACAACTTAGTTAAAGCTCAAACAATAATCAGAGGTTATGGCTAGCACAATGAAATATGTTAATACTTCCATAGTGTTTTCTCTAGCCCCCTATAGTTAGTCTACATAACAACTTGAGTAAAGCTGAGGCAATAACCAGCGGTTATAGCTAGTACTATGATATATGCCTGAACCATGCTACTACTACAATAGTATTTTGTCCAGCCCCCCATATTTAATGCAACTGCATGACAACTTAAACAAATTCAAGCGGTTAGTCAGAAATCTATAATCTCACTTGATGTGCCCCATGCTCCATTTAACCTGAGATTTAGTATGTACTAGCCATGGACACAGATTGGTGGTAACATACGCCTTCACCTAATCTACTTGAGAAAATAAACTTCAGAGAAAGTCAGAATAAAATCAAATGTAACAATTTATTATCAGTCAGGTAAATATGTATTGTGCCTATTAAATAGCCAATTAAAAGATATTACATCAGATATTACATCATATAAGATATGACATTTTTAAAGATGAATCTAAGAGTAAGATGCATACCTGGGCCCGTATTCACAAAACATTTTATCTTACCACTAAGAGTTCTCCTAAATAGCAGTAAAAGTTTTTAGCTAAGAGTTTTCTCTTAAAACATATTCACAAAGCTGCTGATCTTTGCTGAGTCGCAGGATTTTCTTCAAGATGTCTCTCTCACGGTTCTCCAGATGGGAGGCTTGCCATCTCAGGATCACAGGTTAACTCAGTCTCGCAAAAAAATCCTGACCTGTTTATACAAACAGCGTCACAACATCACAGACAATCAGTGGTGGACAAAGTACACAGATCAAGTACTTGAGTAAAAGTACAGATACGTATAATAAAATATTACTCCAGTAAAAGTAAAAGTACTGCTTTTTCAATTTTACTCGAGTGAAAGTACAAAAGTACTCAATTTTTTATGTACTTAAGTAAAAAAGTACTGATTGACAGATTTATTTTGCAATTTTATTAGACTACTTTATTTAATTTTATATTAGCACATATTTTTATAATCTTACTGCCCAAAATACCTGGGTTTTTCCCAAAATAACCACTATAGAGTCAAGATATATATTTTGTTGATATGGACTACGTTGATGAGAGTGATGTAGTAGTTCACTGTGAAGCTTACACTGCCATGTACCTGAGAGAAAACAGATTTCACCATCTAACTTTCACCAGTAAGAAAAAAGTGTTTTATAACTTGTTGTTTTGCAGAACGTCAGTTATATATGACATGAGAATTAGGCCTGAAATTAGGAGGAACATTTTAAGGAAAATCTAATTATATTTGCATAATGATACAAATAATAAAAACACCCCTGGCCAAATGCCCCCAGAGGGCATCATCACTTCCCACTCTGATAATTACTGTAGTTACTATGTTCTGAACATCACATCCTTTCTTTTTCCCTCAGATGGAATCTATCTAGGTGGCTGAATAAAGATATTTGGATTTTATATCTAAAAATGTCCTCAACTTAGCACCAGCAAGCTTGTTAGCTAGACAGTTAGCATCAGCTAACAATAATTACTTAGTTTCAGTATGGTTATGAATAAACATTCATATCTGTCTACTCGGCTAGTTGATCTGAACAATATAAAAATGTATACTGTTGATAAACAATATAAAAACAGACGTCACATAGGTCTAAATGCGTAGCATTTTAATAAAACTGCTAACGTTACAGCAGCAGGGAATATGAACGTGCATGAGTTATTTTAATGTTTTTTTTTTTTTTTGACCTAAAACATAACGTTAGAGACACTGATGTTGATCTGTCTGCATTCAAGCATTTCAGTGGGCTTAAATAGATCACCCTTTACAGCAGATTTAGTTTACAAACAACTGACAGTTTTGACCTAAATATTATTTTCAGTTACAATAATTAATCCTAAAATTCGACATTAGTAACTTACTTTTCACAGCATCAGTAGCGCGCGCTCACAAGATCTCCCGGTTCTTTACTTGTGAGTTCAGTTCACTGAAGAAGACTCGCTCTAAACGGATCATTTGAATCAGTGAGTTTTCGACTCGAGAACAGCTGCAATCGGATCATTGCAGTTCGTGAATGAATCGTTTATTGCGATTTGCGAACCGATTGAACAGGTTCATTGAAAATAATCAGTTTGTTCATGAATCATACACCGCTTCTGCGTCTCGGAGCACGTGATGTATTATAAGGAGTAACGATATGTTTTATGAAATGCAGTGAAGTAAAAAGTACGATCTTATGCTTTGGAATGTAGTGAAGTAAAAGTAAAAGTTACTCAAAATAAAACTACTCCAGTAAAGTACAGATACTTGAAAAATGTACTTAAGTACAGTAACGAAGTAGTTGTACTTCGTTACTGACCACCACTGCAGACAATTAACATGACTGTTAAACTCAAATCTTTCATACATAAACTCAAACTGGTTGAAAAAATACTATTCGAGCACTTTTGTCACTTAATACATATTATAGTTACATAAATTATAATCTTCTGCTGATTAGCATTTTTAAGCTCTTCAGTAATACAATACACAGTGTAACAATTTACAATAAACTTAAATTTATAAGTACATTATACGTGACAGGTGAACACTAAATGCATATAAACTCGCATAAAACACTTCAAAACATTAATACAACATATTAACACTTCATTGAGAGTTGAACATGTAATGTTCAACTCACCAAATCCGGGCGGGATCTCAACACAACTAATCAACCACATTGGATCTCACAGGGTTTATTCACATATCATCTGTTTCATTACCATCGATCATTGCTCTTTTAATCTGCGTTGATAACACTTGCGATCTGTGAAGCGCGTGCTCTCTCTTTTCTCTTTGCAGCTATGTGTCTCGTATTAGTGACATCATACACAGCACGTCTTATGACAACAGTCTTGCTTTAGTTTTTTATGGTTATTGTAATTATTTGTTAAAGTTTACAACACAGCAGAACAACTTTGAATATCCATTATATCAAGCGTTTCAGTTTGTTTTCATTATTGAAAATATAATTATTGCAAATTATATTAGTTTTTTTTTATTATCACTATTTTTAGTCATCTCATTTCTGACCTGGGTTACAACAGACTCATGCAAGTGTGTTTCAATGGCATCAGGGCTCTAGAGTGTGAAAATCTGAAAAAAAATCTGAGGTCGCACTGGTGCAACCAGCCGTTCAAAAAAAAAAGTCTCCGCGACTCTGAAAGTCTCCCTATGGTTCAACAACAGACACACGCTAGGCCCATATCGTGGTCTAAACCAATCAGAGTGAAGGGCGGACCCCCCTCTGATTGGCCATGGTCCAGATATCCCTGTACGTGTGTGTATGTTTGAAAATGCATGTTTTGCTG
>JAPDDL010000776.1:0-62500 GCA_027422435.1 Schizopygopsis pylzovi
GTTCATGTCCAATTTCCGATTAGGAAACTTATTCCAATAGCATGTGAAGGCAGCATGTCAAATGATTGTAAGTCAACCTAAACCCATGAACCTTTTATGCTTAAAGCTTTACCTGATTGAATTATGTTTTTCAAGATTCAAGATTATTTTATTGTCACTATACTAAAGTACATCGAAATTAGAGCAATTCATACAATGCAATCACATATAAATGAGTGCAAGCTAAACATCTAATTTAATTAATAAATAATAAACAGTAACAGCTGAACGAACAGTCAGATATTGCACATACAATTGCACGATGGGCAGAAAAGTGCAGCTTGATATTGCAAACAATAAAAGAGAGGTAAGTGCAACAGAATATACACACAAACACAACAGAATAATAGAAGAGTAAACTTATACTAAATAGACACACACAAGGGTATACAGAGGGTGTTGTTGACCTGTGTCGGTTGAGATGCGCCATCAGATTGGTGTGTTTCTCATTTTGTATGTGTGTGTGTGTGTTGTGTGTGTATTCTGACAGCATTCAGCTCTGGGATAAAAACTGTTCTAAAGTCTATTGGTCCGTGATTTGATGGACCTAAAACGTTTACCAAAGGGCAGCACTTCAAACAAACGATGTCCTGGATGGAAGGGATCCTTTAAAATGTTCAGTGTATAAATGTATGTATAAATGTTTAGCTGCTGCCACGTTCTTTTATTTTGTTTGCCCCTTGTCTGTCTTTCTCAGTTCACGTGTTGTCCATTAACGAGCCCATTAGTACTGGTGTGGTTTAGTATTATACTCCTATGTTTCCTGAGTTAATTTGTTCTGTCTCTGTCTGTGTTAAGTGAGCTTTGTAGTTTGTAGTTTACAGACGCTCCCTTAAACACTACAATGCACTTTTTACCAGGGGTTTCAGAACAGCGTAATCGAAACTGCGTCATCAGATAGGCGTGGCCTATTTGAGAATCGCATAGGTCACCGATCATGCGCAGTTGGGGAAAAGCCATTTACTTCAGATACCTGTCCTGATCTCAGGTGTTTCGTGTCAAATACCTTTTTATATTATATACAGAACCTTGAGATACCTGTCCTGATCTCAGGTGATTCGTGTCAAATACCTTTTATAGTATATACAGTAACTTCAGATACCTGTCCTGATCTCAGGTGTTTAGTGTCAAATACCTTTTATATTATATACAGTACCTTGAGATACCTGTCCTGATCTCAGGTGTTTCGTGTCAAATACCTTTTATATTATATACAGTAACTTCAGATACCTGTCCTGATCTCAGGTTATTCGTGTCCAAATACCTTTTATATTATATACAGCAACTTCAGATACCTGTCCTGATCACAGGTGTTTCGTGTCAAATACCTTTTATATTATATACAGTAACTTCAGATACCTGTCCTGATCACAGGTGTTTCGTGTCAAATACCTTTTATATTATATACAGTACCTTGAGATACCTGTCCTGATCTCAGGTGATTCGTGTCAAATACCTTTTATATTATATACAGTAACTTGAGATACCTGTCCTGATCTCAGGTGTTTCGTGTCAAATACCTTTTATATTATATACAGTAACTTCAGATACCTGTCCTGATCTCAGGTGTTTCGTGTCAAATACCTTTTATATTATATACAGCAACTTCAGATACCTGTCCTGATCACAGGTGTTTCGTGTCAAATACCTTTTATATTATATACAGTAACTTCAGATACCTGTCCTGATCACAGGTGTTTCGTGTCAAATACCTTTTATATTATATACAGTACCTTGAGATACCTGTCCTGATCTCAGGTGATTCGTGTCAAATACCTTTTATATTATATACAGTAACTTCAGATACCTGTCCTGATCACAGGTGTTTCGTGTCACATACCTTTTATATTATATACAGTAACTTCAGATACCTGTCCTGATCTCAGGTTATTCGTGTCCAAATACCTTTTATATTATATACAGCAACTTCAGATACCTGTCCTGATCTCAGGTGTTTCGTGTCAAATACCTTTTATATTATATACAGTAACTTCAGATACCTGTCCAGATCACAGGTGTTTCATATCGAATACCTTTTATATTATATACAGTAACTTCAGATACCTGTCCTGATCACAGGTGTTTCGTGTCAAATACCTTTTATATTATATACAGTAACTTCAGATACCTCTCCTGATCACAGGTGTTTCGTGTCAAATACCTTTTATATTATATACAGTACCTTGAGATACCTGTCCTGATCTCAGGTGTTTCGTGTCAAATACCTTTTATATTATATACAGTAACTTCAGATACCTGTCCTGATCTCAGGTGATTCGTGTCAAAAACCTTTTATATTATATACAGTAACTTCAGATACCTGTCCTGATCTCAGGTGTTTCGTGTCAAATACCTTTTATATTATATGCAGTACCTTCAGATACCTCTCCTGATCACAGGTGTTTCATATCAAATACCTTTTATATTATATACAGTAACTTGAGATACCTGTCCTGATCACAGGTGTTTCGTGTCAAATACCTTTTATATTATATACAGTAACTTGAGATACCTGTCCTGATCTCAGGTGTTTCGTGTCAAATACCTTTTATATTATATTATATACAGTAACTTCAGATACCTGTCCTGATCTCAGGTGTTTCGTGTCAAAAACCTTTTATATTATATACAGTACCTTGATATACCTGTCCTGATCTCAGGTGTTTCATATCAAATACCTTTTATATTATATACAGTAACTTCAAATACCTGTCCTGATCACAGGTGTTTTGTGTCACATACCTTTTATATTATATACAGTAACTTCAGATACCTGTCCTGATCTCAGGTGTTTCGTGTCAAAAACCTTTTATATTATATACAGTACCTTGAGATACCTGTCCTGATCTCAGGTGTTTCGTGTCAAAAACCTTTTATATTATATACAGTACCTTGAGATACCTGTCCAGATCACAGGTGTTTCATATCAAATACCTTTTATATTATATACAGTAACTTCAAATACCTGTCCTGATCACAGGTGTTTCGTGTCACATACCTTTTATATTATATACAGTAACTTGATACCTCTCCTGATCACAGGTGTTCCGTGTCAAATAACTTTTATATTATATACAGTACCTTGAGATACCTGTCCAGATCACAGGTGTTTCGTATCAAATACCTTTTATATTATATACAGTAACTTGAGATACCTGTCCTGATCACAGGTGTTTCGTGTCAAATACCTGTTATATTATATACAGTAACTTGAGATACCTGTCCTGATCACAGGTGTTTCGTGTCAAATACCTTTTATATTATATACAGTAACTTGAGATACCTGTCCTGATCACAGGTGTTTCGTGTCAAATACCTTTTATATTATATACAGTAACTTGAGATACCTGTCCTGATCACAGGTGTTTCGTGTCAAATACCTTTTATATTATATACAGTAACTTGAGATACCTCTCCTGATCACAGGTGTTTCGTGTCAAATACCTTTTATATTATATACAGTACCTTCAGATACCTGTCCTGATCACAGGTGTTCCGTGTCAAATACCTTTTATATTATATACAGTAACTTCAGATACCTGTCCTGATCTCAGGTGTTTCGTGTCAAATACCTTTTATATTATATACAGTACCTTCAGATACCTGTCCTGATCACAGGTGTTCCGTGTCAAATACCTTTTATATTATATACAGTAACTTCAGATACCTGTCCTGATCTCAGGTGTTTCGTGTCAAATACCTTTTATATTATATACAGTAACTTCAGATACCTGTCCTGATCACAGGTGTTTCGTGTCAAATACCTTTTATATTATATACAGTAACTTCAGATACCTGTTCTGATCTCAGGTGTTTCGTGTCAAATACCTGTTATATTATATACAGTACCTTGAGATACCTGTCCTGATCACAGGTGTTTCGTGTCAAATACCTTTTATATTATATACAGTACCTTGAGATACCTGTCCTGATCACAGGTGTTTCGTGTCAAATACCTGTTATATTATATACAGTACCTTGAGATACCTGTCCTGATCACAGGTGTTTCGTGTCAATTAAATTTTATATTATATACAGTATTATACACCTATTTCACTTTAATAAGCTTACTGACTTCACATCAATTCTATCATAACTGAGTTCTAATTTTCTCAGTTTGAATTTAAACAACACTGAAATTTTTATTACTGGCAATGGCCCCCCTTCACTAATACAAATATAATAAATGCTTCCAGTTTCAACCTTGATGCTACAACAGTTTTTCCATCTGCTACTGTCAGAAATTTAGTCATTACTCTTGATCCTGCACTGACTCTGGATGCTTACATTAGTACACTATCCAAAGCTGCATTTTTCCATCTTTGTCGTTTAGCCCAACTTCTAGCATGTTTCTCCAAAAGTTGCTCAATCGTTAGTGCATGCTTATTGTGTATTTTTTGTTGCATTTTCTATTCTTTGTTTTTATTTATTGACATTATCTTATTTTTGCTATTGTTAATTATACTATGTCTGTATCTCTGTTTTCTGTACATAATTGTACCATGATATGCAACTGCAATCATGTCTATCCCCGGACTGGGCAACTGTCTACTGTCCACTTAACTGATTATTTGATTGTGAAAGGACTGTTACGATTATGTGAATCGACTGTCTATTGTGTTTCTGCTTTTGTACAGCGTCCTTGAGCTTGGGAAAAGCGCTATATAAATTAAACATATTATTATTATCATGTGTCCTATCACACAGGTCAAATTTGAAGTTAGACCATTTTTTTTATTAATCTCAGAATATTTTCCACAGCTCTTGCCTGTAAAAAAATAACCTTATAATTATCCATAATTCCATACTCAATTTAATTTACACAGAAAGAACATGACATGAAGATATTTGAAGAACTGGTTAATTCAAGGCTTACAGGATCTTCTCATGTATAATCCCCCAAACCATCACGTTCCTGAACAGTGGAATGTCACACTACAGAGAAACAGAGACGAATTAGAAATGAAAAGTATAATAAAATGTTTGAGAATTAATGTTGTTAACATAACTACTGTTGCTTGATCATGTACCTGTCTGAAAGTGAGTGGCTTTCCTCGAGAAAGGAAGTCTGCATATTTACAGGCAAAAACACCACAGTCATCTCCATTCACCTGTTTAGGAATTGCCTAGACACAATTTTAAGCAGAACAAGTAGCCTTAAAATGACACTTAATGTTAAGAAGACACTTAATGTTAAGATGAAAATTTAAAAGCATAAGAAAAGGTACGTTATAGCTCAAGCTGTGAGGCAACTCTGCAAAAAGACAAACATGCGTTTGTACAGCTGACTAATCAGAGGTCTGTAATATCTGCATAGTCGGTGTTTACGGTGTTTGAAGGATGGCGTTTGTGGCATTGCTAACGGATCTTGCTGTGCGTGCTCTCAGGCTAAAACAAGATTTTAGTGAGTGTCATGTTTGCTGAGAATTACGAAAGAAAATGTGTGCTAAATGCCCTCATATGGACATGGTTTGGGCGTGGGTTATGTAAATTACTTACCTCAGGCACACAGTTGCTTATTTAGAATACTCTAAATTCATCAACATTAGAACGAGGTTAAGAATAAATTCATGTACATAAACACATGTTGTGAATTAGACAGTTTTTGAGAGAAATTCAAATGTGCAAATAAATATGAATAGTGTACACAATTATTAGTGAATGAGACCCACTATTCCCATTATTTTAAAGCTATATTAAGCTATTTGTATTCAAAAGATTAATAAATATGGAGTATTTTTTTTAAAGAAGAGAAACTACCTTTTATTTCACCTAACATTTGTGCATATCTGCATTCCTTTTAAATATGTTTTCCTGTCTATATGTATACTGTATATAAAGCCATGTTAATGTAATGCTTACCTTACTACATATCAGACGTAAAGTTTTGCAGGGCAATCCACTTTCTTGCTGTTTTGAATATGGAACCTTTTTCTTCTTGTGTATTCATGTTCAGTATGCTGCAGAACAAAAGAAAATAAAGCTTTAATTACATATTTTCAGGGCCAGGCACTAGCATTTATTTGTGAGTGAACAAACAATTTTCATATGGCATATATCAATTTATAATGTGGACATGCTTCTCGTTCTGCAGAATGAAAATGTAAATGTAAAACTTTTTACTACTTTAGCATAACATAAACTAAATCAGGGAAGTCCAAACCTGCACCTGCAGGGTCACCTTACAGAAGTTTATTTACAGCCCTAAGTAGAGGTCTGCACGGGCTCAAAACTGAAGCCCGAACCCGGCCCGTACCCGAGATCGTCTGACCCGACCCGACCCGAGCGGCACAGTTAAATTTAGAGCCCGAACCCGAAATCCACCCCCCCTGCCCCACAACGAATAGCCAACAAAAAAAAAAAGGAAAAAGGTTGCATTTCACGATTGCATGCAAAGAAACGGATTAATCAAGGCTCTGCCATTTCACAAACATTTACCAGTTATGAAAGTTTGTGAACATCAGGTGCAGCGGTCGCATACATTCTGCCGAGTTTATGAATTTTGTATGGACAAGAAGATGATGACCGTGCAAATAATGGTCATTTTTTGTCAGTTAAGGCTCGTTAGCATTCTGTCTACTTTAAATCAGACATAAGCTCTTAAATAAGATTGTATTTATTTGAATGAATTAATCATTTATTTGAGAGAGAGAGAGACCGAGCGAGCGAGAGAGAGAGAGAGAGACCGAGCGAGCGAGGAAAGTTGCGCGTGCATGTGAACCTGCTTCTGCGCATGTCTCTCTATAAGCAATGAGGCTTAGTTACTTCAAAAACAGCGATTTTGCCGCCTCATTGCAGATAAATATAATGTTGTGACTTGCGAGTCAGTAGCCTGTCGAAGCTATTTTACTAATAAAAGTTTCCGTGTTGTTTGTGTGCGATCTCTGATATGTGCGTGTGTGCGTCTATGAAAGCAGCGAAGCCTCTGCATATAGTTTTGGTTCAGCTACAAACCCGAACCCGACCCGAGCCCGAAGCTATCCATTAAACATTAACCCGAAACCCGAAAGTATTTCGGGACCCGCGGGTTCGGGTCGGGTAGCAGACCTCTAGCCCTAAGCTGTGATTGCTAATATCAGCTAATAAAGGTCTTCAAAATCAGTAAAACATGTGCAGCGTGGCCCTCCAGGAACAGAATTAGACACCTCCACACTGAATTCATCACCAGTGTGGTGAACAAAATGTGTTGCGGTACATACCAAATCATCTGTTGTGGGAGTCTTCTTGTAGCTCTTTCCATGCTGACAAGCATATATCACTCTTCTTTTCACAGAGAGTGGGACGTGTTCTGAATAGTCTTCCACTTGCCATAGACATCGTGGTGTCACTTTCTGTTTTTTATTACTGTCATCAGACCTGTTATAAGGAAAAAGACAATTAACGTTAAAAATTAAAGAAAAACTGAAAATTATAGGACAAGCACAGCATTACTAAATAATATAATTATTAATATAAATAAATACTGTGGTAATTAATGTATTGCTCACTGTAAGCTCATGTTAATTAATGCTTTTATTAAATGAGGCGTTGCTGTAAAGTGTTACCTTCTGCTACATATTATCGTCTTACATTGCATATTTTTCTATAAAGTTATACTGTATTTGTGTTAATGTGTTTTCTGTAGTGAATCTGAAACAAGACAAATTCCTTATATCATGGCAAATAAAATTCACTAGATATTTCCATAATACAGTAAAAGGTACAGAAATATTTGCCATAAAGAGAAAACATGCAGTAAATATATGAATGTTAAATTACCAAACAGTGTAAGATGTGCCAGATGCACGCTTGTGGCTTTCCTGTAGATGTCTCAGTTCTTCTTCTGAAGAAACAATTCCTGTGATGTATTCTTTTGATGATGTACATATTTTAAAATTTGATGAGAGCCAGTCTGACAAAAACAATGTAACGTTATATTAATTTGAAGAGGTAACGTTAGAGGTTGAAGATACGTTCGACTACACAATCTTTTTATTCACTCAGTATAATTGTGGAAAGATATATATATAAACACCAATTAATTAATTAAGATTGGGTCAGTACTACAATTAATCATGGTTTATTATAGTAAAAGGGTGGTAACCATGTATTTTGTTTTTACCAGATTTATTACCACTGTATACGTTAACCAGTTTTACTACAAATTACACGTTTAAACTAGGTTAGTTTACCACAGCCATTATTATTTTGTGGTTACCATGGAAGTACAAAAAACCCTGGGTTTTTGTTTATGGTTGTTGTTGTAAAACCATGGTTAATTTTTGTAAGGAGTCTGGCTAACGTACAACTTAACGTTACGGTAAAACTTAATTACGCTATTGACGGTTACTGCACGTTTTACATTTCTTCTGGATGTTTGTTTTCGAAAATCGTTTAAATGTAAGGTTATAAAACATAAAAAATAACCTGTATGACTGTTTTGTTCTTCATTATCCATCGTGCTTTTCTCCTCCATTATCCATCTGAGCTGATCCTGGGATTGGAAATGCCTGCGCAAAAATAAACAGCATTCTGCGCATGATCGGTGACCTCTTCTTTTTTTATTTTTTTGGAAAGGGGGCGTTTTCCCAACACTTCCAGAAACGCCCATTTTACGTCGTGGTAATGAAACCCCTGGAATTTAGTGAATCCCATAGGGAATCCCACAGGGCGAGTGTCAGCGCCATCTTAGTTTCCCGTTACTAAAAGTGAAAGTAAATGTTCAGAGTTGATGCTTCTCCATTTTAACAGCCATAATCGATTCTATTCGGAATATCAGTGTTTCATATGAACCTTTATCAAAGCTAAGTCATGATTTACGTGTAGCTGCTTCATAGAAAGGCGGTGGATTTTGTGAATCTGTGTAAATAAGGTGAGTGCTGATGATCAGGTGCTTTACAGTGACTTCTGCATTCATATTTACTCTAAAGGATGTATGTGTATATGTTTTAATATTGTCTTTTTCGAGCAGATGAGCGTGGTTTGATTGGTGTTTGGTGTTTCTGTGGTTTATTTGATCATTTGTTAACACACGACTAACATTGTGTATCTGAGTCTCATGATCTGTTTCTCTCAGGATCCGTTCAGATGAATTATTGTGTTTGTTTGTCATTTCCATTCAGAGTCAGTGCTGGAGATCAGATTCTGTTTCATCATGGATCACACACAAACATCCACAGATGAAGATGTTTCTCCAGGATGCAGGTACTTTGCATCAACACTATTAAATCACCTTCAATGATGGGAGATGGAGTCTCCACCGTGTTTTTGTGTCTGGAGGTTTTTAAGTTAAAATTAATATTTTATTTAAAAAGCTCAAAAAGCCTCCTCATGGAGTGTTTGTGATGAAATATACATTAAGACCTTAAAATAAAATGACAATCATCATAAAGGATTAAATCTGTTTTGTTATAGTTCAGTTCATCAGAAGAGATCAGAAGCAGAGTTCAGCTGTGTGTCTATGAGGAGTGAAGCGTCTATGGAGCCTCCAATAGGGTTTAAGAGCGGAGATACAAAGACTGATCTCAGGTACATTTTTATGTTTAGTGCATCCAAAATAAAAGCTTTTGTTGACATCATTTTATTATAAAATTATTATGTGTATATAAATACACACATCCATGTATACATTTAAGAAAAATATGCTGTTTACATATTATATATGTGTATATATATATATATATATATATATAATGTAATATAAATTATATAGGGCTGGGCAATATGGCCCAAAATGTTATCAAGATATTTTTTTTCATATCAGTCGACAATGATAATTATCACGAAAAATGTCAAATCTTTATTTATTTTTCTACATATTCTAATGAGTGATATTGTTTCAAATCAGGAAATAGGTTTGGGTTGCCTATATTATAACTATATGGTTTTAGGTAGTCTATTTGTATGAAAAACTATCTAAAACAATTCAGTATAAATGCACACATGCTATAGCTACCTTAACCACACATACATACTATAGTTATATACTATTACTCCTGTAATAAAATTAAATGTGAATATCCCACATTTCTGCCATGATACCATAGTGCACTGTGCAGTGAGTGTTACTAACGTTACAGTAATTCAATGGTAAATAATGGCGATGTGTAGATTGAAAAGCCTTCTGACCGTCTCGTTGCACACAGTGCTTCTCCTGTTCGGCTTGTGTTCAAGTGTTTCACGCTGACTGGATCTCACAGCACTGCTTAGTGTTCACGGGACAGAGTAAACGTATCTGCTCTAGTGAGCTCGCACCGCGCGGCAGTTTGAACTGTGATCCGAGCGGATAAACGCTCCGTGTGACTCGGTTCAAATGAGTCGCACGGTTTCGTTCCTCTTTTGGCGCATAAAAATTATTTATGTCTTCATATCGTTTTATCGAGGACAATTATATTGCGATAAATATTGTTATCGAATTATCGCCCAGCTCAGGGCCGGATTATCCATAGACGGGATTGGACGAGTGCCCTGGAGCACCAGCCAATAGGGGTGCCCCAAGTGATTAAGATAATGACTAGACCGTTACAATATTTTTAATTTTTTTTATAAATATATTTTATTTTGCTATAAGAGATGCTGGTGCATAGAAAATGAACAGTTAATAATACAATAAATACCTAAATAATATAAAATCCCCCAGAGTCCAGCATATTTATTCACAAATGGACAGGCAGCATCAGTTTAGCGGTTTGGAAAGTAAATTAAAAAAATATAAAATAGGTAGCCGGGCTCAACAGTGCGACTGAAAATTACTGCGTGCGACTATCAAAAAAATATTTAGGAGCACCTGTGCGACTGACCCGATCAGCATAGGCTATCTGTGTTTGTGCCGAAGGGAGCTTCAAAGATTTCTACTTGCGTGTTTGTGCAGCGGTGAGTAATGTATCGCAGACATCTGTTGATTCCTTGAATGCAATGTTAATCAGAATCAAATCACTGCTCAAAATACTGGTGTTTTGTTCATTGCTGAGTTATGCATAACAAAGTGTAGACAGGGTGTAAATAAGAGATTCGTTGTGCAGTGATTATAATGGAGCTGTGTGAGATCGCGATGAACTGAAGTGAGTGACAGCTTTTAAAGATTATGAAGGGAGTTTGCAAATGTGATATTAAATTAATTGATAATACAACAGTTAAATAAACAAGTTAATATTAAGTGATGTACAGTGTATAACTTAAACAAAATGGCCTGATTTTGCTCTATTTCGTCAAGTAAAATGGTTTCAGTTACAGCCGAGTCGCTGCGCATCTCCATTCAAACTAGAGATCGACCGATATATCGGTTTACCGATATTTTTCCCGATATTTAAGCATTTTACCATAATCGGTTATCGGTTTTGTAAAAAAAAAAATCGGTTTTGAATATATATATATATATATATAATTTTTTTTTTTTTTTTTTTTTTAATACATACATAATTATACAGAGTATAACCAGCAGTGAATTTTTTTTCTCTGCATTTCTCTGCGCACACACTTGGAGCAGTGGGCACACACACACACACTTGGAGCAGTGGACACACACACACACACACACACACACACACACACCTGGAGCAGTGGACACACACACACACACACACACACACACACACACACCTGGAGCAGTGGACACACACACACACACACAGACACCTGGAGCAGTGGACACACACACACAGACACCTGGAGCATTGGACACACACACACACACACACACACACACACCTGGAGCAGTGGACACACACACACACACCTGGAGCAGTGGACACACACACACACACACACACACACACACTTGGAGCAGTGGACACACACACACACACACACACACACACACACACACACACTTGGAGCAGTGGACACACACACACACCTGGAGCAGTGGACACTGTTCACTCAGGAGAAGCTCCAGCACGGCCACCACATGTAACTTTGAATAAGATTCACTTGTTTGAAACGCGCTAAATTATATTAACATTTACTATAGAACCATTATTTCACCAATAAACATCTAAATAAATACATCTCTATCAAAATGTATTATTTATTTTCTCCACAAGCGATCGCAGTTTGAGTATAGTTCTGTGTAAATAGATAAACCACGCTGTCAGCAGTTTTCATAATTTAGACAAAAACATTTTAATAATTCTGATAAAACATGCCAGTTAAGAAATGCAATAAAATACGATGTTTTGTTTGTTATAGCTTATTTCAATATTCCAGAGAATATTATTCAGTGAATTATTCTTCACTCTTTAGTCTATTAAACAGCGTTTGAACCTAAAACTGTAGTTTAAAATGAAGTTTATATGACGTCTGTCCTTTATTTTCTCCATTTGAATACATTAGACATTATTTTGCTTACTGTTAAATGTTAATATCAGTGTTGTTGATGATGCTTTTTATAAATACAATGTTTTTATTGTTGTAATTTGAAGATTAAATTGTACATAAAAGAATGTTAATTTTCAACCGTTGTTTGTTGTTGTTAAGATGACTGAAAGTGAAGAATGGACTTCACTCTGTTATTTATTTACTTTATAACAGTAAATAAATATCGGTTCTGAATATCGGTTATCGGTACATAAACATGCAAATAATCGTTATCGATATCGGTTATAAAAACTCAATATCGGTCGATCACTAATTCAAACACAACGTTTAATTAGTTTATGATTGATGCAGGGTTTTTAAATGAATCTAGTGAGTCAGTGATTCAATTACCCATTCATAAAGACAGACCCTGCGTCCTAATGTGCATACTATCTGCCCTAAATAATATTGAATATTTCTAACATCACAAAGAGTTTAGGATGGATAGTATGCACATACGTAGATAGACACTTCGTTCCTGAATGAATCAGCCTTTCAAACGAATCAATTTAAAGAGTAATTTCAGTTATTTAAATCATTTCAAACAAACAATAGTCCTATATTCAAAATTACATATTTAAAACATGAATCTCACAACATTGTTATGAATTTAAAACATCCATGCCACTTCTGAGCTTCAGTAAATGTCTGTAAATTTGCCTACTTTCCACTTTTGTGTTCTTCTGTGCCACCTTTGTAGTGGAAACTAATTTTGTTAATATTGATTTATTTTAATTGGTAACTTATTCTTCTTATTCTACCTGTTCCTATTCTATTTTGTTGTATTATACATTTTGGAAAAGCTTATAAATATAGATTTTTGAATTTGACAGTGACATCATTTTAATAATTAGAAATCAAATGCCATTACAAAAAAGTCAAATATTACCTTGCAATGTGAAGTCTAATTTTTGTTATTGAACAGAAGGTGCTCCTGAATTTTTGACAGTGCACTTACATTTTTCGATTGGGGGGCACGTTAAATGTGGTCACCCTAGGCCACTACACTGTGTCAATCTGGGCCTGGCCCAGCCCTATATGAATATAAATATATACATGTAAATATTTTCAAAATGTATACTGTATGTGTGTGTATTTAGATATGCATAATACATATACACAGTAGTACATACATATATTATGTACACACACTTTTATTTTGGATGTAATTAATTACTGTTGTCTTTATCTTTAAATATCTTTATTTGATATTTTAATATAGTGTTACACAGAGCGATGCATTTGTGAAAGCACTGTTCTATTTAACATCTTTTGTAATAAAATAGCCTAAACTAAATGATCATTAAGTGTTATTTAAAGTGATTGTTTAAATTATATATGAATATGTACTTTGTTGTTTATGGTAAAGGATTGAGTTTAATCTCTCTCTGTTATAGTTCAGTTCATCAGAAGAGATCAGAAGCAGAGTTCAGCTGTGTGTCTATGAGGAGTGACGAGTCTATGAATCGTCCAATAGTGTTTAAGAGTGGAGATACAAAGACTGATCTCAGGTACGTTTTTGTATACATTTAATTATAGCATATAATTTTATATGATCAAAATAATATTTATATTCTGTATGTCTGCACACTAACCACAAGGCTATCGGCGTCGACCAAAATAGTGTTATATTTATTTTCAAGTGTCTTGCTCTGATATTTTAATATAGTGTTGCACAGAGAGACGCACTTGTGAAAGCACTCAGTTCTATTTAACATATTTTGTAATAAAAAGTGTCAATTAAAGGACCACAAAGTGCATTTTAAAGTGATTGTTTAAATATGTAAGTTTGTACTTTAAATGTGGTAATTTAGACGATTGACTTTAATCTCTCTCTGTTATAGTTCAGTTCATCAGAAGAGATCAGAAGCAAAGTCCAGCTGTGTGTCTATGAGGAGTGACGCGTCTATGAATCAACCAATAGATTATAAGAGTGAAGATACAAAGACTGATCTCAGGTCTAATATTTCTGTAAAAGATTATTTGATTATGATACAGAATACATAAAAGACACTTTGCTCATTAGCTTATTTAATAATGCAGTATTTTAATTTTCCAGGCATGAAGTCCTCAACAGGTTTAGATCAAATCTGCTGAAGAAGTTTGGTCGTCTGTATGAGGGAACAGCGACGCAGGGAAACCCAACACTCCTGAATGAGATCTACACAGAGCTCTACATCACAGAGAGTGAGAGTGGAGAGATCAGTAATGAACATGAGGTGAGGCAGATTGAGACACAATCCAGGAGAGCAGCAACAGAGGACACAGCCATCAAATGCAATGACATCTTTAGACCTTTACCTGGACAAGACAAAGACATCAGAACTGTGCTGACAAAGGGAGTCGCTGGCATTGGAAAAACAGTCTCTGTGCAGAAGTTGATCCTGGACTGGGCTGAAGGGAAAGAGAATCAGGACGTCCAGCTCATATTTCCACTGCCTTTCAGAGAAATCAACCTGATGAAGGACAAAACACTCAGTCTTTCAGATCTTCTTCTTGTCTTTTTCCCTGAAACTAAAGAAATGGAAATATCCAGTGATGAATATAAAGTGTTGTTCATCTTTGATGGTCTGGATGAGTGTCGTCTGTCTCTGGATTTTCAGAGTGATGTGAGGTTGTGTGATGTAAGTGAATCAGCCTCAGTGGACGTGCTGCTGATGAACCTCATTGTGGGGAATCTGCTTCCCTCTGCTCTCATCTGGATCACCTCCAGACCAGCAGCAGCTGATCTCGTCCCCTCCGAGTGTGTCCATCGAGTGACAGAGGTACGAGGCTTCAATGAGCCACAGAAGGAGGAATACTTCAGGAAGAGAATCAGTGATCAGAGTCTGGCCGATACAATCATCTCACACCTGAAGTCATCAAGGAGCCTCTACATCATGTGCCACATCCCAGTGTTCTGCTGGATCTCAGCCGCTGTTCTGGAGAAGATGTTGAGTCGAGCAGAGAGTGGAGAGATTCCCAAGACTCTCACTCAAATGTACACACACTTCCTGATCCTTCAGACCAACATCAAACATGAGAAGGACTATGAGAAGAAGGAGACAGATGAAGACATGATCCTCAAACTGGGGAAAGTGGCTTTTCAGCAGCTTGTGAAAGGAAACCTGATCTTCTATGAGGAAGACCTGAGAGAGAGTGGCATTGATGTGACAGAAGCATCGGTGTACTCAGGATTGTGCTCTCAGATCTTCAGAGAGGAGTTTGGCTTGTATCAGGGGAAAGTCTTCTGCTTTGTTCATCTGAGCATTCAGGAACATCTAGCAGCTCTATATGTGCATCTCTCCTGTACAAACAACAACAACACAAATGTGTTTGACCAGAGTTTGTGGTCTAAAGTGAAGGACAGGTTTAAACGCAATCCATCAGAACATGTTTCACTATCTGAGCTGCATCAGAGAGCTGTGAAAGAGGCTCTACGGAGTAAAAATGGACATCTGGATCTTTTCCTGCGGTTCCTTCTGGGTTTGTCAGTAAAGTCTCATCAGATTCTTCTACAACAAATAATGACACCGAAAAGAAGCAGCTCTGACAGTAATAAGAAATCAGTTGAGTACATCAAGAAGAAGATCAGGACCATTGACTCTCCAGAGAAATCCATCAATCTGTTCCACTGTCTGAATGAACTGGGTGATCGTTCACTAGTGGAGGAAATACAACAGTATCTGACATCTGGAAGAATAAAGGAAGCCAAACTCTCTTCATCTCAGTGGTCAGCTGTAGTTTTTGTGTTGTTGACATCAGAAGAGGAACTGAATGAGTTTCGTCTTGATAAATTTGTTAAAGGAAAGAATGATCCTGAAAATATGGAAGTTCTTCAGAAGCTGCTGCCTGTGATTAAAGAATCCAGATCAGTTCAGTAAGTATCACTGAGAACAATCACTTCACTGTTTAAACATTAAGAAAATCAAAGTTAAAAGCTCATAAATCTTCAGTGCTGCAGATGTTGTTCAGAGTTTAGTGCTCAGTATTTTGATGTGTTTTATATTAGATCAGTGACACTGTAAGATTTAGAGACAGAGAAGTGGCAGATGAAAGATTAAATAATTTTGGTTTCTCAGTTCATGACCCCTTTAAACCACTGACATTATGCAACAAAGTAATATTATTTATCTTAAAATTATCTTAAATGAGGCTCATGTTTTTATTCTGTGACACTTTAAATCTCAGTCCAATGATGCATCACACATTGATTTGTTCTTTCTCTTTATTAATGTATTCTCAGCTAAACTGATCTGATCTGAGAGAGTGAAGAGTGTGTCATTGTTCTCTACAGGTTGAGAGATTGTGGCGTCACAGATGAAGGTTGTGCTGCTCTGGCTTCAGCTCTGAGATCAAACCCATCACACCTGAGAGAACTGAATCTGTCTGAGAATAAAATAAGAGATTTAGGTGTGAAGCGTCTCTGTGCTGGACTGGAGGATCCTGACTGTAAACTGGAGATACTGTGGTAAGATCATCTCTCTGATCGTCTCATGTCTGTCTTCAGTAAGATGTGTCCTTTAATGTAAATTCTGACTAGACACTAAATCTCATCATAAATGGTCATTTAATTCAGGGTTTCTACAGACATGAACAAGTTAAATTTAAGACCTAAACCTGCGATTGAAATAGACATTATATTACAAACACATACATAATTTTTAGGGGTGTGACGAGAAACTTATCCCACGAGAACGAGATGAGATTTGTAGATTTTCTTTTTTTAAACATCCTCAATGGTGAGATATAGAGGGAAAAATAGTCTTTCATTCAACTGAAAAACATAAAATGTAGGCGCATTTTGAAATCAATTTATACTTTATGAAATTAAACTTATTTTTTAATGAATTATATGCAGTATATATTTTTTTTATTTGAGATCATGATTCTCTCACAAAATAACCTAATTTACTAGTGGTTCTGACAAAATGTTCATTGCTTGAGTCTTTTAAATATATACTGTATATATATTAATTTGAACACAATAAAACAAATAAATGAAGGAGTCAGTGTCTCACTGCATAAAGACTTGTTTCACTGGTGAAATCTCCTGAATGAAGGATTCAATGTCAAATACATGTTTTAAACGGTTGTCGCCACATCCTAGCAGAAGATGATAAACATTACAATACAAGTGTTATGATACTTTCATTTTGATCGCTACTGTAGACAATTAGTGTTTATACACAAACTATAAACTTGTATCCCAGTACTTCTGTTATTAAATGTCTGTAGGGCTGCAGCTAACCATTATTTTTATTGTCGACTAATCTATTGATTATTTTTCAATGAATCTATTTATTATTTTCTTATCAGTTGATTAATTCTTTAGTTAAACTATCAATAAATAATAACAGTAAATTATGCTATTAATCTTTTATTTTATACAAATGTTTTCTCATAATTGATACTTTACAAAAAATAAATAATAATGACAACAACAAAAGAAAGAAAATAACAATAAAGAAAGATAATAACAAGAAAAGAGAGAAAATAAATAACAATAATTAATTAAAACGAAAGAAAGAAAATAACAATAAGAAAAGAGAGAATTTATAATAAAAAAAGAAAGAAAGAAAGAGAATTACAGGGCAGTGATACGATACAATCAATAGAAATGCAGATTATGGTGCGTACACAGTTCTGTTTGGGACTGACAGCAGTTACAGGTGAGAGACTTGAAAGGTTTTATTAATTCAGCAGATTAAAACACATTGAATACATATCTGTATATGAATGAACAGCTGAAGTCACAACCACATTCAGGACAGGAGAGCGACAGAATCATAACACGGGGAAGTTTTATCACAGCTGAGACCGTTTTTAAATACATGAGCCCAGTCGAGGCTTGTGCTATCATCACACATTAAACAACTAACAATGACTTTAAATGCTTTGTTAGCGAGAGCAGAGAGTGTGTTTGGTGCGCGTCTCGGAGCTCGAGCGATCGCACACACACACACACAGCACTGACAGCAGCTCCGGTTTCAGATGAATGCAAATAATTTCTCCTTCTCCGTCTCTGTGAGTGCATTAAACCCGTCATGATTATATAGGAAACTCGATGTCCCATGCTGTTCCGGTCATTCAGCGCAGCTTTGAATGCGGATTTGAATCCTGACAATGTAAAGGCATCAATTTGGCTATACACACGCGGTTCTGACGGTCGTATAATAATAGAACGCTCTATGAACGCTCTATGAAGTGAAGTGTTGCCATACTAGACTTTACCTTCTGCTCTAGAGTCTTGTTTGTGTTAAACATGGCAGAAAAACAGTCTTAAGTAGGGATAACTGCAGGCTGTTTTAATGATTAATTGTGCAGCTCTAATGTAAACATTGCAAAATACTTTGCGAGGATATCGTCACTAGGGTTGGGTATTGTTTTAATTTTATCGATTTAGATTCCGATTCTGATTATCGATTCCGATTCTTTTCGATTCCCAGTTTCGATTCCAATGTGGTTAAATAATGATATCAAGCATTTATCCCGTGTCTCTTTTTAGCAAACCATTGCACGAGAGCATATTGAGCCTCCGCTACACTTTTTGCGGAATTGTTGCGGAGGGCCACTGCCTCCGGGTATCGGGTTGCATAATCCACTAGAACTAATGCAAACCGATGCCCTTGTGCCGACCGTTTCAATGGCCCGATGAGGTCCATACCAATTCTCTCGAAGGGGACCTGCATTAGCGGAAGGGGGCGCAAAGGCGCTTTTGGGGAGGCCGGGGGATTCACTAGCTGACATTCACGACAAGCCGCACACCACCGGCGTACATTCTCGTGAATGCCCGGCCAAAAAAAACAGGTCATTAAACGGTTCAGTGTTGCTGCCTGACCCAGATGCCCTGCCATAGGATTACAATGAGCCGCCTGGAAAAGCATTTCCCGACGGCTTTTTGGTACCAACAACTGGGTTGTATCTTGTTTTGACTGAGCATCCTGGGTCACTCGATACAACCTATCCTTCAAGTTAGCAAAATAGGGATAGGAAGGGGGCCGTGCGGACTGGAGAGGCTGGCCTTCAATGGAACGGACCTGATCAAACGCGTTTCTCAGTGATGCGTCCTGAGACTGCTCCAGGGGAAAATCATCACGCTCCGTGAGGACTAGCCTCTGGACCGCGTTCCGTTCCCCTGGTGCCGCCTCCGCAGGTCCTGGCTCCGCCTCCCCCGTTCGCACGGCCGCCTCCCTCCCCGGCTTCTCTTTTCCGCAGGAGGCATCCACACACAAAACTCCCAATAAAACTTTAAACGCTGGCCAATTAGTTCCCAAAATCAGCGGATGCCGGAGGTGGGGGTTAACGGCCACCTCCACATTATGCTTTTGCCCCCGAAATTGGATAGTTAACAGTACTACTGGGTATTTCACCACGTCCCCATGTACACACCTCACCCGAACCATGCAGCTCTTATCCACTGCCTCGGGCTGAATTAGGCTTTGATGGATCGAGGTTTGGTTACATCCTGAATCCACCAAAGCCCAATAAGTACCCCCCTTAATACTCACAGGTATTTGGTACCCGCCAGCCTGATCGGGGGCAGCCTGTGGGGCGTCCGGAACCCGGACCAGTGTCCCCACCTTCATCACTCGACACCGATCGATAAAGTGGCCCGGGTCCCCGCAACGCCAACAGGCCGGCCCAGGCTTCCCCGCCACTAGGGTGGGGAAATGGGACAAGGAATTGACGTGGAGACCCCGGGGGAACGGGAATTGACGCGGAGCTCGGGCTGGCTGACCCCGCCTACCTGGCGTGGGCTCTCACAGCCGCAGACTCCGGTGCCGGTCCTCCCCTCCATCGGGGCTGGGCCCTGGGTAGCACGCCGGCACGGGACCTAGGGAGAAAAGTAGGGGGAGAAAAAGAAGCGACGCCGGGCGGTGGCACTGGACCCACTGCGCGGTCTTCTGGGGGAGCCGCGCAATGAACTGTTCCAGCACCACGCGGTCGATGACCTTTCCCCGGCCTGCGGCAGGCGATCGGAAGCGCTGGCGGTGCTGCTCGGGGCTCCGGCCGACCCGCTGGAGGATGGCTCGCTTCAGGTCATCATAGACCAGGAGGTTCTGGACTGGCAGCTGCTGCGCTGCCAACTGGCCAGTCCATCTGGGGCCACCCACATGCCTCTGCGGTCTTCTCGAACAGGTCGAGGAACGCCTCCGGGTCGTCCTGCGGCCCCATCTTCTGTACCGGCATGTGGGTGGGTGGGCGGGGCCGGAGCCGTTGGAATCCCCCCGGCCCGAACCTCCCGGTCCATCCAGCTCCGGAACAGCTCGCGGTCCTCCTGCTGGTTCTGGACGAGGGCACATAAACGTCTTTCCTGGTCCGCCCTCATGTCCAGCAGTGCTTGATGGTGTTCCTGGTGGAGTCCCGCGAGCGACTGGATGACATCCGCAAATGGCGATCCTGTCGGTGAGGACATGATGGCGGCTGCGATCCGGCTTCCTTCCCGGGTTTCGGCAACTCTCTCGGTTGTCTCAGTGTTCACTCTCAGTATTCGTTCTGGCTGTCTCCCGATCACAGACCATGCGCCCGAGTCTCCACTCCGTCTCTCTCCTCGAGTTCCCACTCCACGGTGGCTTTATTGGGTCTCTCCATGCCAATTACTGCAATCAGACACAGGTGTTCCTCATTTTGCACTTGACCCACTTACTTACCGCTGTCTCCTGAGTCTTTCTCCCGCTGCAGACTTCGCTGAACCACGCCCCCCTCGCCACACATATATTTTAGTATGCATTTGAGAGACGTTCTGAAATGTAATGCATTCATACATGTGTAACCCCCCCGTGTCCGCAACATCACACTGAGCGGGTCTCGAACCCGGGATGCAACATGTTTAGCTATCACAGATATACTTCTTCACAGATATTAGGCTTTTGATCGCAAATGCAGGCAAACTTTGGAGGCTTAGATTAGTGAGCAAGGTCCTTGCAGATCGCTAGATCACACTTGTCCTCACAGATGGGAAAAAAAAACGCATAGGCGGAATCGAAATTTTAATTTGACAACAAGTATCCGATTCCTGACCTTAAGTATCTGATTCTGGAATCGGAATCGATTTTCGATTCCCAACCCTAATCGTCACGTTCTCACGAGACCAGTCGGATCTCACAAGATGTATAAATGTTTTGATGTATTAAACAAAATGTTGAATACTGACATTTGACATTTTTTAAATAATAACAAAGATACTTTAAATGTGAAATTAAAACCGCCAGTAGGTGGCAGCAAGTCACTGTTAATAAGTGGTTAATTGTGATTGAACCGAATCATTTAAACGATTGATTAATTCAGAAACGAAACACCGTCATGTTGCTCAGAGACACAAAACAGTGCTGTGACGGTTTGGAATAATTTTCTTTTTTAATTAGCTAGAAGACTGATTAGCTGTAGCCCCCGCAGGGGAAGAAAAAAAACATGTATTAATTAATTAAACTAGCTAGAAGACTCCTCCTCTCCATAGTCAATAACAAACTACAGACACTTGAACTACAATTCACATTGTGTCATTGTTCTCTACAGGTTGAGAGATTGTGGCGTCACAGATGAAGGTTGTGCTGCTCTGGCTTCAGCTCTGAGATCAAACCCCTCACACCTGAGAGATCTGAGTCTGACTCTGAATAAAATAAGAGATTTAGGTGTGAAGTGTCTCTGTGCTTTACTGAAGGATCCTGACTGTAAACTGGAGATACTGCGGTAAGATCATCTCTCTGATCGTCTCATGTCTTTGTATTGTAACCGACCATAGTAAGGTTACTGTTGTTGTTTTTGTGTGTAGTTCCTCTACTGTGCTCCAGGGGGCCCTATATGATTTTCTACGTTAAGGCATAAAATGGAGGCAGGCAGTAGAGTAAGACATACCTGTTTGGTTTAGTGGAAGTATGGCTTTCACTTTCAAAAACCTTACTGTTTGTGGAGTTCAGATTGAGAAACTAAGGTTTTCAGCTCAATCATGTAAGTGTTTCAGTTTATTTTGTGCTGTGTAACTTTGCACTTACTTTGTAAATAATTCAACTAGTAGTGAAATTATGGGGTGTTGGTAAATGCTAATGCTAGTTGTTTGTTTGTTTTATAGAAGAACTCTTTTTGTTTCTGTCTCTCCGTTTTCTTCTTTACACTGAATGCATCATCAATGGACTAAGAAATAACGTCACAAACTCTGTGCTCATCGTGGGACAAAGCATCATTAAATAATTGCAATGCACTCTATGTTTTGAGAACTCGGATTGACGATTGTTTATACTACTCTTACATACAGACTATTGGATTTTTTTCACCTTCTATCATCATCAGAGGATTTCAGTATTCAGATTTAGTGCATGCTTAAGTGTAGAGACGAGTATTCATTCAACCAGATAAGATGTGTTCTTTATTTTGATAAATGATAAACACTACGGGTAATTTTTGTAGTCGAAAAGACTTTGACTCTTTTTCATGCACATGTTGTAGTCATCTGTGGATTGCTTTTATTTATATAAATACTTTGCAATGACCTACTGTGTTTTGGTGTCGTTTTCAGTTGAGGGAACCTCCCCTAAATTATTTTGTGATTTTGCCCTTTTGAGAGATTTCACTGGGACGGTAACAAATTGGCACCCCAGATGGGACCCTCATATTTGAAAACGCACAGGTGAAGGACAATCAGTCTGGGAAGCAGCCTTAGTACATTTACAATGTAAATAGTGTTTTTTTTGTTAACCGTCATCTGCTATGGATAAGGATGAGTGCATTGGAGACAGGGATTTCTCATCAGAGACATTCACAACCAGAAGAGAACTGATGAGAGAACTGATAAACACGTTTAGTGATTTATATATTGAGTCTGATGAAGACAGTGAACAAGTAGAGGATAATGTTCATGTAGACTATTCATGTTTCCCTCCTCCGCCATCAACGATAGAGGTGAATGAAGAAGTCAGCCCCAACTGTGACGCAACTTTGATGGAACGTCTCTCTGAGATTGAGAACCAAGTTGCTAACATCGATCGAAGGGTTAGTGAGCAAGTTTCTTGTGATGTGTTTGATGTGCAGTGTAAAAAAATGGAAGAAAGGATGGCTTATCGTGTCCAACGTGAATGTCAAAGAGTCAAGCAACAGATGGAGCTGATGGTTAAGGACTTGGGTCAATCGATTGTGGATTGTTTAAAGAGAAGAGACCTGCAATTAGAACAAAGATTTCAGTTACTGAGCCCAAATTCTTCTACTCCAAGAGTCCCAAAAGTAAATATTCCAATAAAGGCTTTCCACTCTCCAATTCATGATATGACTAGTTGTGTTTCCATTCAAAATAACCCTCCGACCATTCAGTATAACCCACCTGTAAAGATGGACTTCCCCAGTTTCGCTAATGCAGTTGAGGATGATCCTGTTTTATTTGTGGAGCGCTGTGAAGAGTATTTTGCCATTCGACCCCTCAGTGATGAAGAAGTAATTGCTGCTCTCACTGCTGTGTTAAGAGGCACTGCTAAGGATTGGTGGATAGCAGAAAGGAAAAATGTAACAAGTTGGAAACAGTTCAAAAAGAAGTTTCTGCTTTCATTTTTAAGTGAGGATTACCAGGATGTGGCTGCAAGAAAGTTGGCTGAAAGAAAACAAGGCCCTAAGGAAAGTATGAGAGATTTTGCTTATCACTATCGTGCCCTGTGTTTGAGATGGAAAAAGGACATGACCGAGAAGGAATTGATTCAAGCTATTCTAAGGAACTGTAATCCACGCCTAGCTAATTTACTTCGTGGGACGGTTAAAGATGTGGGAGAATTAGTGAGGCTTGGAACCCAAATTGAGAAGGATTTTGATGAATCAAAGAGGTACTGGAGCCAAGTCAACAGTGAAGAGCAGAAGAAGAAATCTCCTATTCCTCCAGAGTTCCAACGCAAATCCTCACAGGGTGCCAATCGAGTCGTTTTGTTGGATCAGAGTTCAGAAGCTCATGATTTTAAAAACATCACCATTCCGTTAATACTCCGGAACAGCTATGTTTTTGCCATAGTGGATACAGGTAGCACATTTTCTCTGATTCAAAAGTCTTTGTGGAAGAAATTAAGTGGCCATGAAGATTATCAGTCTAGTGGAGAGCAGACGTTCCTATTAGCAAATGGACAGAAGCAAAGTTCACTAGGTAAAGTCAATTGGGATTGTGAAGTCCAAGGGCAGAAGATGGATGTGACATTCTATGTTATGCAAGACTCCGACTTAACCGTACCAATTATCCTGGGAATTGATTTTTTATTAAAGTCCAAGATGGTATTGGATTTTAAAAGAGCACAGTTCCAGTTATCCACCTCATCAGAACCAAAGATCTTTCCTTTTATGCACTACAATGGGCACTCTTCCACTTACTTTTATTTGGCTATGCCCACAGTTAGCCTAGAAGACCATCAGCAGATTCTACGAACCATACGAATGGTAGATTCAGACTCTGTTATTCAAAATAATTTGGAGGAGTTAATGTTAAGTTGGCCCACAGTGTGCACTCAACAGCTTGGCAGAACAAACTGTCAAACATCGTATTACTACCATAGATGAGATCCCCGTAAGAAAAAGAGCGTACAAGGTTTCACTGGAGAAACACCAGTTCATTGAGTCTCAAGTTCAAGAGCTTTTGGAGAAACAGATTATCCGATCCTCTATTTCACCATGGGCAGCGCCAGTGGTTGTTGTACCGAAGAAGGATGGAAGTTCTAGGTTTTGTGTGGATTATCGGGGTCTTAATGCTAAGACACATCTAGACGCCTACCCAATGCCCCAAATTCAGGACATTTTAGAGTCTTTGCATGGTGCCACTGTTTTTAGCACACTTGATTTAAAAAGTGGTTACTGGCAGATGGAAATGGAAGTGGACAGTATTGAGAAGACAGCCTTTGTTACCTCCTCAGGGTTATATGAATTTCTTTGTCTCCCGTTTGGGCTGAAAAACTCTGCTGCATCATTCCAAAGACTCATGGAACATGTGTTGAGGGACGTTAAAGGAAAGTGCTGCATGGTCTGTATTGACGACACTGTTATCTATTCTAGTAACATCGCTGACCATCTCCAGCATCTTCGACAGGTGTTGGCATGTCTTCATAAGGCTGGTCTCACCCTAAATCTTAAAAAGTGTAACTTCATCCAACGCTCACTTTCATTTCTTGGACACATTGTGACACAAGAGGGAGTGAAAACTGATCCAGCCAAAGTCTCTGCCGTTGAATCTTTTCCTGTGCCTCAAAACATCAAGATGTACAAAGGTTTCTAAGACCTGCCGGTTGGTATCATCGATTTATTCCCCGTTTCTCTGAAAGAGCAGCTCCATTACATGCTCTGAAACAAAAGAATGTTAAGTGGAAATGGACTGAGCAATGCCAACAAGCTTTTAATGACATTAAACAAGCACTCATGCAAGCACCTGTGTTGACCCCTCCTGATTTTAGCAAGGCATTTATAGTTCAAACGGACGCAAGCAATATCGGACTTGGAGCAGTCCTTACCCAGGATATTGAAGGGGAAGAACACGTTGTTGCTTCTGCATCACGTTTGTTAAGAGGTGCTGAAAGATCCTACTCTGTATCAGAAAAAGAATGTTTAGCGGTTGTATGGGCTGTAGAAAAATGGCGGAAGTATTTGGAAGGGAGAAAATTTGAAGTCATCACTGACCACACTGCTTTGACATGGGCATTTCAACACCCTAAACTTTCTTCTCGTCTGATTCGTTGGACCATAAGGCTGCAAGGTTTCCATTTCACCGTAAGGTATCGAAAAGGACAGTGCAACGTTGTGCCCGATGTTTTGTCAAGGGGTTTCGACAGTACTACAGATACCCTACTCATCAGTACCTCCACTGCGTCTACATCTCTACCATGCAATTTACCAGTGGATCTCTCACAAATAGCTATGGAACAGAATAATGATCCAGAAATCCAAGAGTTAGCAATCAAAGTCAGAGAGCAATCTACCGAAGATGTGATGAGAGTTCATTATGTGATGGAGAATGGATGTCTTTTTCGGAGTGTTCCAGATGGGCAAAAGGGCCAGAAAGTGCAATAATGGCGCTTTTCCACTGCATGGTACGGTACGGTTCGGCTCAGTTCCGGTCGGTTTGCATTTCCACCGCAGTTTAGTACCGCTATAGAGTGGGCGGGATTATTCACGCGTCGTTATAATTGCGCCGCCTCTACTGCCGTGACATCATCGTAAATGCGCCACAAACAAACTCACAACAAAGAAAGGAGACGGAATAGTGTTCTTCACTCTCGGCATGTGGATGTTTTTAACAGCAATGGAGAGGTCTATGAGAACGCTTGGGATTTACCCCCAGCAGCAGAGACTGTGGTGACAGTGACACGGGCTGTAGAGGAGGAGAGCAGGGATGTTCGTGCAGGTGTGCTGCGTTACTTGATTAAGTTAGATAACTACTCATGTAGCGTGTTCTGTAAAGTGAATTATCAATAAACTTTTGAATATTTCAAAATATACAATGTTTCCCTTGTTTTTTGTATTTATGTGATGGTTTTTATAATCGTGGCATTAATCTTTTGTCTTTTTCAAGAGGTTCATTACGTGCTCATACAATAATACATATTTAATATAGTCTGGAGGTACAATTATTAGATCAGATTGTTTTTAATTGAAGCAAAACACAGATACAAAGGTAAAAATATAAACAGAAAACATACTCTGAAAATATAGCAAGTTCAAAAGTAACATTGTAACAGTCACAAACCTGTTAGCATGTTTTTTTTGTCCTAATTGTACTACCCACCATGAGGGGGCAACATGGAGCTATGTTCTCAGGTATAAAATGGGTGTAGGGAGTAGTAGAAGTCAGATTTGTAATGGAGGGAAGTAAGCATGGCTTATGGCTCCAAACGATCACTTGTCCTGATTGAGAAACCTTGAGTTTTATGCTCAATCTGAAGTAAGCATTGTTTCTTCTTTTCTATTGATGTAATGTTTCTGAGTAATTAGTGTATTACTTAGCCAAGTATGCAAGCAATGGGGAGTTGTCCAAAAGCTCACGACGGCCTATCATCCACAAACTAACCTCACCGAACGTATTAACCGGACTTTGAAAACAATGATGGCATCTTATGTGGAAGAACAGCATCGAAGGTGGGACCAATGGTTGCCTGAATTCCGATTTGCAATCAATACTGCTTGGCAGGAGAGTACTGGCCATTCCCCAGCACAGATTGCCTTAGGTCGAAACTTGAAAGGTCCGGTAGAAAGAGCAATTCAATTCCACAAGACGCCCGATCCAAATAGTCCCATCTATCCAGCGCTTGACAGACATCATCACCTCCTCCGTCTGGTGAAGGAGAATGTGGAGAAAGCACAAGACAAACAGCAGCGATATTACAACCTGCGTCGCAAACAAAACCAGTATCGAGTTGGATATGTAGTTTGGTTGCGCGCTCATCCTTTGTCCAGAGCAGAGGAGGGTTTCATGGCTAAGTTAGCTGGTAGATGGAAGGGACCAGCCAAAATAATTAAATGTTTAGGCCCCGTCATTTACTCTGTTTCTTTGCTTACGGACCCTGAAACGATAGATACTTATCATGTGCAGAATCTAAAGCCTTGCCATGGATATGTCAAGTCTTAAATTGAGGGGGTGCATATGTAACAGTCACAAACCTGTTAGCATGTTTTTTTTGTCCTAATTGTACTACCCACCATGAGGGGGCAACATGGAGCTATGTTCTCAGGTGTAAAATGGGTGTAGGGAGTAGTAGAAGTCAGATTTGTAATGGAGGGAAGTAAGCATGGCTTATGGCTCCAAATGATCACTTGTCCTGATTGAGAAACCTTGAGTTTTATGCTCAATCTGAAGTAAGCATTGTTTCTTCTTTTCTATTGATGTAATGTTTCTGAGTAATTAGTGTATTGTTATTTTGCTGATATGATTTATTTCATTTTATTTAGAAGGACTCCACATTCTGTGGGATTTATCCTTATATGCATATGCCTGTTGTTGACCTGCATCACTAGAGTGACTTTGAAGTGGGTTTTGAGGCTATGAATGATGTTTTCAACTGTTGTGGATCCTTGAAACAGATTATGCCACAAAAGTGAATTTAAAGACTCTCGTTGTTTGGATTAATATCTACACTAAGGATTACCTGTTGCACTGGGGACATGTTGGGATGATAGTTTTGGACATGGGTTTTCATGGACATTGTTTATACCTGTGGGGAATGAACATTCAACATCAGTATCATTGCCATCGTCATCTTCATCACATAAAACAGATAAGATTTTGACTTCTATGTTGTTCTGAGTTATTGTTGTTGAACTATGTCTGTTTTTTTGTATTGTTTATTAAGGTGTTTGAAAGACAAAAGCAAGAGGTAAATGAATGAGAAGCATTTATTTATTTTCTTCATAGATCACAAGTTTTGGTCGATGCTTGCAATGTATGGAGCTAACTTGCCTATTTGATGTTTCCTTTTGTGTCTTGGACAAAATGTGGTTAGTGGTTCCCTCCCTATAAAACAGATTTATAACCAACACTTTTGTGAGGGCAAGGTAACGGTTATATAAATGGCGCCCGAACAGGGACCCTGACTCTTTAGTTGTTTGAAAACAGTTGAGACATGATGGCAAGCAGCTCTGGATAAGGATGAGTGTGTGCCAGAGGTGGATTTTGCATCTGGTTCATTCACCACACCTAGAGAACCCCTCAAAGATTTAATAACTACCTTTAGTGATCTTTACATAGATTCCGAAGATGAAAGTGAAGACAGCATAATTGATGGCTCTGAGTTCGTTTTTCCACCACCCCCGCCACCTACAGCGGAGAGAGAGACATTTTCTGATTCTGTTACCAACCTCATTGAACAGCTTACTAATAGATTCAATGCGTTGGAAGGACTAGTTGATGAATGTGTTAAGAAAATTAGTGGCTGTGTATCACAAGAGGAATTCCAGAACAAATGTAAGGCGATAGAAGATCGTTTGGTGTATCGAATGGAACGTGAATGTGAGAGAGTCAAGAATGTTGTGGAGATGTCTGTACAGGACCTCGGTCGATCGATGGTTGATTGTCTGAAAAGAAGGGATGGGCAACTTGAAGCCAAATTCAAATCAATTACTTCAATAACCACACCTGTAACATCTAAAATTGGTTATGGTGCTCATGATGCTAGGCAAAGTCAAAATTATACCTATGAAGTTCAACAAAGCTCTTTATCCAGTCAAGAGAAAACTATGTTAATACCCTATAATCCACCGGTCAAATTAGACTTTCCCTTTTTCAGTAACAGGCAAGATGAGGATCCTATTCTCTTTGTTGAACGCTGTGAGGAATATTTCGCAGTTAGCCCATTGAATGATCAGGAAATATTGGCATCCCTTAACACAGTGCTTAAGGAAACTGCTAAAGACTGGTGGCAAGCCGAGAGAAGGAAAGTACATAGTTGGGGGCAATTTAAAGATATCTTCCTGCGATCTTTTCTTAGCGAAGACTATGAAGATGTGGCGTCACGAAGGCTGGTAGAGAGAAAGCAAGGTGCCAAGGAGAGCATAAGAGACTTTGCATTCCATTATCGTGCTCTTTGTTTAAGATGGAGAAAGAACATGTCAGAGAAAGACATTGTACTGGCCATATTACGTAATTGCAATCCCCGACTGGCTAGTTTGTTGAGAGGTACCGTAACCAATGTTGGCGAGCTTGTAAGAATTGGGACACAAATTGAACGTGATTTTGATGAAGCCAAAAAATATTGGAATCAGGTAAATTCTGAAGAGCAAAAGAAAAAATATATGCCTGCAAGCACTAGAGTGGTACAGTCCATCAAAATGCAGCATCAAACTGTAACTAAGATGGTCAATATACCTATAGTCTTGCGGGATAGGTTTTTTATGGCCATGGTGGACACAGGTAGTTCATTGTCTCTAATTCAAGAGTCCATCTGGAATCAACTGAGCAAAGGTGAACCAAGTCAGCCAAGCAAGGGCCAGACATTTATGTTAGCCAATGGGCAAAAGCAAGCAGCTACTGGAATGGTGACATGGCACTGTAAAGTGCAGGGTCAACAATTTACCTTGACACTGTTTATCTTAAGAGACAGAGATTTAACAGTACCAGTCATTTTAGGAATGGATTTCTTGTTGCATTCTGGGATTGTGCTGGATTTCAGTAAAGCCCAATATGGTTTACCATCTGTAAGTAGCCAGGACGTGAACCAGTTTTTCCCATTTATGACACAAGATTCTTCTTCATCAGTCTACTTTTACTTGGCCATACCCACACCTACCATGGATGACATGGTGCTTGAATCCATACAAAGACTAACCCTTGAAGCAGAGACTACACCATTATACAAGGACAAATTGGAACAACTGTTGCTTGACTGGCCTACTGTATGCTCAAAAGAGATTGGACATTCTAGTATAGTCAAACATCGAATTATAACCACTGATGAACTGCCAGTAAGGAAAAGGGCGTACAGACTTTCCATTGACAAACAGCAATTTGTTGATGATGAAATTCAGGAACTGTTGAACAAAAAGATCATACAACCATCTGTCTCACCATGGGCATCGCCTGTTGTTGTTGTCCCCAAAAAGGATAGAAGTTTCAGGTTATGCGTTGATTATAGAGGCTTAAATGCCAAAACACATCTTGATGCCTACCCCATGCCACAAATCCAGGAAATATTGGAATCTTTCCATGGCGCTACCGTCTTCAGTACACTGTATCTCAAAAGCGGCTATTGGCAACTTGAGATGGAAGAGGATAGCATACAGAAAACAGCATTTGTGACCTCTGCAGGCTTATTTGAATTCTTGCGTTTACCTTTTGGCCTCAAAAACTCAGCGGCCTCTTTTCAGAGACTTATGGAGACTGTATTGAGAGACCTTAAAGGCAAGTGTTGCCTGGTGTATATCGATGATGTAGTTGTGTACTCTAAAAATGAAGAGGAGCACATGTATGATCTCACTCAGGTATTCAAGTATTTACATAATGCTGGACTTACACTTAACCTTGGAAAATGTAATTTCATGCAACGCAACATCACTTACCTAGGTCACATAATTTCAGCAGAGGGAGTTAAGACTGATCCCAACAAAATCTCAGCCATCAACAATTTTCCCACCCCACAGTCTCTCAAAGATGTGCAGAGATTTTTGGGATTAGCTGGATGGTACCACCGTTTCATTCCACATTTCTCAACAAATGCAGCACCTTTACATGCCCTCAAGCAAAAAAAATCCACCTGGATTTGGGAAGAAGAATGTCAACGAGCTTTCAACATCATAAAACAGGACTTGACTCAAGCACCAGTTCTCTTACCGCCAGACTTCAACAGACCATTTCGGGTGCAAACGGATGCAAGCGAGATAGGACTGGGGGCAGTACTTACTCAAGAAAGGGAGGATGGAGAAAGAGTCATTTCATATGCATCCAGACTACTCAGAGGAGCAGAGAAGTCCTATTCAGTATCTGAAAAGGAGTGTTTAGCAGTCATTTGGGCAGTGGAAAAATGGAGACCATATCTAGAAGGGAGGACATTTGAGGTCATAACTGATCACAATGCACTTACTTGGGTATTTCAACATCCTAAGCCTTCATCGCGACTTACCCGCTGGACAATTCGGCTACAAGGTTATGACTTTACAGTCAAATATCGTAAAGGCCATTGCAACGTAGTGCCTGATGTGTTATCCAGGTCACCAGAACAACTAACCTCAGACATCATTGCAGTAGTAGGAGCTACAAAACCTAGCAACCTACCAACCAACCTGCCAGTGGACATATCTAGTATATCTGCCGCACAGCAAAAGGACCCAGTAATCCAGGAGCTTGTCTTAAAGGTAAAATCACAGAAGTCCCAAGATATTTCTCGTGTACATTACATGATTGAAAATGGTCTTTTGTTCCGGAGCATGCCAGACAGACAAACAGGTCAAAAATTGCAACTCATCATTCCATCAGATCTACGCAAAGAATTTTTGCATTGTGCCCATGACAATCCTATGAGTGGACATTTGGGCAGACTCAAAACACTACTCAGACTATTGGACATGGTGTACTGGCCAAGTGTAAGATCTGATGTGTGGAAGCATTGCAAAGAATGTATTACTTGCCAACAATACAAACCATCTTTGAGCAAGTTATCCGGTCACCTCCAATCCACACCCATTGTTGAACCAGGTCATATGATTGGAGTAGACCTCATGGGGCCATTTCCAAAGAGCATTAGGCAGAATGAACACCTCTTAGTCGTGGTGGACTACTGCTCTAAATGGGTGGAGTTGTTCCCATTAAGGAAGGCTAAGGCACCACGAATTGCCCAGATCCTGATAGAGGAGATTTTTACAAGATGGGGCACCCCTGCCTACCTTGTTTCTGACAGAGGGGCTCAGTTTACTTCCAATTTACTTAGCCAAGTATGCAAGCAATGGGGAGTTGTCCAAAAGCTCACGACGGCCTATCATCCACAAACTAACCTCACCGAACGTATTAACCGGACTTTGAAAACAATGATGGCATCTTATGTGGAAGAACAGCATCGAAGGTGGGACCAATGGTTGCCTGAATTCCGATTTGCAATCAATACTGCTTGGCAGGAGAGTACTGGCCATTCCCCAGCACAGATTGCCTTAGGTCGAAACTTGAAAGGTCCGGTAGAAAGAGCAATTCAATTCCACAAGACGCCCGATCCAAATAGTCCCATCTATCCAGCGCTTGACAGACATCATCACCTCCTCCGTCTGGTGAAGGAGAATGTGGAGAAAGCACAAGACAAACAGCAGCGATATTACAACCTGCGTCGCAAACAAAACCAGTATCGAGTTGGATATGTAGTTTGGTTGCGCGCTCATCCTTTGTCCAGAGCAGAGGAGGGTTTCATGGCTAAGTTAGCTGGTAGATGGAAGGGACCAGCCAAAATAATTAAATGTTTAGGCCCCGTCATTTACTCTGTTTCTTTGCTTACGGACCCTGAAACGATAGATACTTATCATGTGCAGAATCTAAAGCCTTGCCATGGATATGTCAAGTCTTAAATTGAGGGGGTGCATATGTAACAGTCACAAACCTGTTAGCATGTTTTTTTTGTCCTAATTGTACTACCCACCATGAGGGGGCAACATGGAGCTATGTTCTCAGGTGTAAAATGGGTGTAGGGAGTAGTAGAAGTCAGATTTGTAATGGAGGGAAGTAAGCATGGCTTATGGCTCCAAATGATCACTTGTCCTGATTGAGAAACCTTGAGTTTTATGCTCAATCTGAAGTAAGCATTGTTTCTTCTTTTCTATTGATGTAATGTTTCTGAGTAATTAGTGTATTGTTATTTTGCTGATATGATTTATTTCATTTTATTTAGAAGGACTCCACATTCTGTGGGATTTATCCTTATATGCATATGCCTGTTGTTGACCTGCATCACTAGAGTGACTTTGAAGTGGGTTTTGAGGCTATGAATGATGTTTTCAACTGTTGTGGATCCTTGAAACAGATTATGCCACAAAAGTGAATTTAAAGACTCTCGTTGTTTGGATTAATATCTACACTAAGGATTACCTGTTGCACTGGGGACATGTTGGGATGATAGTTTTGGACATGGGTTTTCATGGACATTGTTTATACCTGTGGGGAATGAACATTCAACATCAGTATCATTGCCATCGTCATCTTCATCACATAAAACAGATAAGATTTTGACTTCTATGTTGTTCTGAGTTATTGTTGTTGAACTATGTCTGTTTTTTTGTATTGTTTATTAAGGTGTTTGAAAGACAAAAGCAAGAGGTAAATGAATGAGAAGCATTTATTTATTTTCTTCATAGATCACAAGTTTTGGTCGATGCTTGCAATGTATGGAGCTAACTTGCCTATTTGATGTTTCCTTTTGTGTCTTGGACAAAATGTGGTTAGTGGTTCCCTCCCTATAAAACAGATTTATAACCAACACTTTTGTGAGGGCAAGGTAACGGTTATAACGTTATATACATAAGGCTTTTTCCTTCGGCGTCGCGCCATCAAGCTCTCACTGGATCCGCTCCTCGGCTATTAACGAGAGGAACGTCTGAACTTCCTCAACAGACAACGACACTGCTATTTTGCGGTTGATGCAAAAATGTGCGTTTGTTTAAATAGAAGTTGCATCTGATCCTTCGCTGGCTGTGCTGATTTAAATCTAGCGGGTAGGGCTGTAGAGGAGGGTCTCGTGTCGCAAGTTCATTGACGCAGTAATGGCGATTTTCTCCGGCCAATCAGTGATCAACAGAGTTTACACGTCACGTTTTGGTAACGGTACGGCTCGCTTGGAACCTCGGCTGAGGTGGTACTAAAAAAGTACCAGGCACAGTACCCAGTGGAAAACCCCCCAAAAGTGAACCGTACCGAACCGTACCGTACCATGCAGTGGAAAAGCGCCATTAGTCATCCCCAATGCATTTAGACAGACATTTTTACAGTATGCACACGACAACCCTCTCAGTGGTCATTTAGGGAAGATGAAAACCTTACTTAGGCTACTAGAATCGGTATACTGGCCTAGTATTCGAAATGATGTGTGAAAGTACTGTAAGGAATGCCAAACGTGTCAAAAGTACAAAGCCTCTACTACCAAGGCTCCTGGACAATTACAGAGCACTCCTGTCATTGAACCAGGATATATGCTAGGTGTGGACATTATGGGACCTTTTCCCCGAAGCCCCAAGCAGAATGAATATTTACTTGTGGTGGTAGATTATTTTACCAAGTGGGTAGAATTATTCCCAATGAGAACTGCTAAAGCATCACTCATTGCAAGAATTCTGGTGGAGGGAGATGGGGGATACCAGCTTATCTAGTTTCTGATAGAGGTACACAGTTCACCTCTCACCTTCTTGACTTTTTATGCAAACAATGGGGGGTAATACAGAAACCACTGCATATCAACCACAAACAAATTTGACTGAGAGAGTCAACAGGAATTTAAAACCCTTGATTGCTTCATATGTGGGAGAACAACACAAGCATTGGGACAGATGGCTGTCGGAATTCCGTTTTGCTATAAATTCAGCATGGCACGAGAGTACAGGATTTTCACCTGCAGAGATAGCTCTTGGCCGTAAACTGAAAGGACCGATGGAGAGTGCCCTCCAAAAACCTCCCGATCCTGAAAATCCTGTTTATCCTACCTTGGACCGTCAAAATCTGCTCATCGACATATTAAGGGAAAACGTGGAACGAGCTCAAGTCAAGCAAAAAAAAGTACTACGACCAAAAGCACAGATCATGTGAATTTCAAGTTGGAGATGTAGTTTGGATTCGTACCCATCCCTTATCTAAAGCAGATGACGGTTTCATGGCAAAATTGTCACCAAAATGGAAAGGTCCAGCAGTAATTAAAAAGTTAGGTCCGGTAAATTATAGAGTGTCCTTTATGGATGATCCTGACTCCATAGACTCTTATCATGTACAGAATCTTAAAATTTGTCACGGTTGGGACAAATTTTCTATTGAGAGGAGGAGTATGTAACCGACCATAGTAAGGTTACTGTTGTTGTTTTTGTGTGTAGTTCCTCTACTGTGCTCCAGGGGGCCCTATATGATTTTCTACGTTAAGGCATAAAATGGAGGTAGGCAGTAGAGTAAGACATACCTGTTTGGTTTAGTGGAAGCATGGCTTTCACTTTCAAAAACCTTACTGTTTGTGGAGTTCAGATTGAGAAACTAAGGTTTTCAGCTCAATCATGTAAGTGTTTCAGTTTATTTTGTGCCGTGTAACTTTGCACTTACTTTGTAAATAATTCAACTAGTAGTGAAATTATGGGGTGTTGGTAAATGCTAATGCTAGTTGTTTGTTTGTTTTGTAGAAGAACTCTTTTTGTTTCTGTCTCTCCGTTTTCTTCTTTACCCTGAATGCATCATCAATGGACTAAGAAATGACGTCACCAAAACTCTGTGCTCATCGTGGGACAAAGCATCATTAAATAATTGCAATGCACTCTGTTTTGAGAACTCGGATTGACGATTGTTTATACTACTCTTACATACAGACAATTGGATTTTTTCACCTTCTATCATCATCAGAGGATTTCAGTATTCAGATTTAGTGCATGCTTAAGTGTAGAGACGAGTATTCATTCAACCAGATAAGATGTGTTCTTTATTTTGATAAATGATAAACACTACGGGTAATTTTTGTAGTCGAAAAGACTTTGACTCTTTTTCATGCACATGTTGTAGTCATCTGTGGATTGCTTTTATTTATATAAATACTTTGCAATGACCTACTGTGTTTTGGTGTCGTTTTCAGTTGAGGGAACCTCCCCTAAATTATTTTGTGATTTTTGCCCTTTTGAGAAATTTCACTGGGACGGTTACAGTATTCAGTAAGATGTGTCCTTTAATGTAAATTCTGACTAGACAATACATCTCATCATAAATGACTAAAGATGAAGTTAATTTCATTCAGGGTTTCTACAGACATGAACAAGTTCAATTTAAGACCTAAACCTGTGACTGAAATAGACATTATATTACAAACACGTAATTTTGAATGTGTTTAACATAAAAAGAAAACAAAATATAATTTCTGTAATAAAAAATATTTATTATTATGATATACAGTGAACTTTTCATATCAGCAGACCATATTCCATACACAATATCTCCACAAAAGCACCGCATCACTGAGATTTTTGGTGGTGTAAACAATTTATTCTGAAGCAATATTTTCAGTTTTCTATCAGCTTTTCCAAACTTAAATCTGCATATTGTTATTTACATTTAAAAAGTCTTGTTTTTGTACAGATGCATAAATGTTTTGATGTATTAAACAAAACGTTGAATACTGACATTATACATTTTTTAAATAATAAAAAGATACTTTAAATGTGAAATTAAAACCGGCAGTAGGTGGCAGCGAGTCACTGTTAATAAGTGAATTTTATAAGATGAAGTTAATAAGATTAATTGTGATTTGAACCGAATCATTTAAATCGGTGGTTCTCAAAGTGTGGTACGCGTACCACTAGTGGTACGTGAGCTTCCTCTAGTGGTACGCAGAGGAATCTCAGAATTCAATATAAATCAGGCCGCGTGTCCAACAAAGCGTTTTTTTTTTTTTTTTTTTTTCTAATGGGAGCGTCTTTTTCATGCTGAGCACTCGGGCGTTTTTTTCTTGGCACCGAGAATTTAAGAATGTTAGCATTCATCACTGTCACTTTTTAGGCAGCTAACCAATCACAGTGGAGGAGGGGCGGGACTAATACCGTCACACCCTGCTTGTACTACGACTGAACAGCAATGGAGAAGTTAATATTGCTTGTCTATGAGTATTTATGTCTTTACCAGATGGAATTGCCGGAGTACAATAATATTGTTATGAAAAATAATGCTTGGAGAAACATTTCATTCGCGATGCGTCTGCCATATTACTTCAGCGGATATTCCATATCATAGCAACCGCAGCGTCTCGAAAACACGCTGCGCTCTCGAGCGCTCACACCTGGGTGTTTTCAGCTGGCTTTGGTGGAAACGTGGCCTGATTGTTGTTACTTGCAGCTACATATACAGCCTGTGTTTTTTTTTTTTATCAAGTACTTTTTTATTTAAAAGTGAAATAAAAAATGTATTGTGCTTAAAGATTAAATGAAAATGTATTTTAGCTACTTAAAGTTAAATAAAAACTAAGTTACTGTACTTAAATGTTAAGTATGATACATTTTCATTTAATCTTTAAGTACAGTTTTTTTATTTCACTTTTAGGTACAGTATATTTTAATTTAATAATTACGCTTTTTATTTACGTGGAAGTAAGCACGGTGCAGTGTTCATGTTCAAACTGTGTATTTACTATATTTTAAGAGGCTGACAATAATAAATATCCTTATAAGGATTAAAACTGACTCGTTAAAAAAAACTCGTTTTTTTTTTTACTGTGTATAGTGCTACTGAAAGTGAAAGTGACGTGACATACTCGGAATTTGTGCTCTGCATTTAACCCATCCAAAGTGCACACACACACACACCGTGAACACACACACACCCGGAGCAGTGGGCAGCCATTTATACTGCATTTTACTGTTGGTCATAATGGTGGTACTTGGAAAGCCAAATATTTTCTGAGGTGTTACTTGGTGTAAAAAGTTTGAGAACCACTGATTTAAACGATTGATTAATGTAAATTCTGTCTAGACACTAAATCTCATCATAAATGACAAATGCAAGTCACTGTTAATAAGTTATTAATTGTGATTGAACTGAATCATTTAAACGATTGATTCATTCAGGAACGAAACACTGTCATGTTGCTCAGAGACACGAAACATTGCTGTGACTGTTTGGAATTATTTTTGTCGAAATATTGCAAAAACAGTCAATATGGTGTATAAAACATAAGTCTCTTAATTAACTTTGTTTATTGAACTGTTGTAAAAAAATCTATATATCATTTTGTAATCATGGTAATTTATGGAGAAAAAAACGACACTCTTCATGTGAAGTTGATAGACTATATGAAGTGGTATAAATATATACATGTTCTGCCCCATGTCTTGTATTTTGTGATCATTGTAAATGTATTTTAATAGATTGAATCCTAGTGAAAGAGCGCACTCTTAACTACGCACGTGCACTAGTCTAGATTTCACTCTGTAGGTGTTTTTTGTATTTCTGCGTCGTGAGAATATTCATCAAAATAGTTCACTTGTCGTGGTATGTTTCCTAACGATATCATGTTATGAATAAACTAAACATTTATAATTTTTACCTCAGTGTTTCTTCTGAGTTTCTTTGTGTGCTGTTGTGTTCATTCGTTTTGAAGTCTCTCACAAAGAGACAGACAGCGTGAGCCTCAACAGCACGACCTTGATACCAGAAATACACGATCCATTATCAACTGCTGTTTACATTGAATGAACACGAATACAATCAGAAGAATCCTTCTCGCGTTTCCATGCTTCACTGCTTATTTTATGTCACTAATGTTTTATTCAAGATATTTGTCCGGTTGGTCAAGTAATCAGCTAGAAGAAAAAAACATTAATTAATGAAACTATCTAGAAGGCTGATTAGCTGTTTTATTAGGAAAACGTTAAGACTTTAAGGACCCGCGGACACCTGTTCATTCATCTTCATCACATCACATGAGCTCTTGCTCCTGTTTTTGATCCACCAAACATTTACTGGAGCTTCAGTTTCTTCTGTTAGTTTGATTAATACTCCTTCACCTGCTCATCTCTGTGTAAGAGTTTATTTTCCTCTTATTTTCCACTTTTCTGAAATCCCATGAGCTCATTGTGTTCTCACAGATGTCATACAGATTTAACCTGAATGTTCAGATATTAATGTGTGATTTAGTGATTTCTGTTCAGTTTATAAGCTGCCAAACATGACACAATGATGTGTTTGATCACAAGAGTTAATAAATGAGATGTAATGAGGAACACGTGGCTCCTGTGAAGCAAATGTCCTCCTGTAGGTGTTTATTAGAGGAGCAAGTGACTGTTTCTCCAGACAGATCCGTCCTTATATCACTATGAAACAATATCTCACATTCAGCTCTGTGTGTCTGTTCAGTCCTGAAGCACATGACCGTTTCAAACAGCACCATTGAGCATCAACATGCATAAATCTCATTCTATCAGCAGCAGTTTGTGGCAATGCTTGTCATTATATCTCCTCTCCTGCTCTGAGACCAGAGTCAATAACACACTACAGACACTTGAACTACAATTCACATTGTGTCATTGTTCTCTACAGGTTGGTTGATTGTGGCGTCACAGATGAAGGTTGTGCTGCTCTGGCTTCAGCTCTGAGATCAAACCCATCACACCTGAGAGAACTGGATCTGTCTGAGAATAATCTATTAAAATCAGAAGTGAAGTTACTCTATGATCTGAACGATGATCCAAATTATAAACTGGAGACATTATACTATTGTGAGTATATTTTAAAAGTATGTAACAGGCCTCATGTGTGTAATTGGAGAATATAAGATAATAATTCAGCTTCACTTTAGTCCCAGTACATTAAACTGTGTTTAATTCAGTGATGATCTATGAATATATGAATGTTAATCTCTTCTAGTGTCTCTGTGTGTAAATGATAAAGAGAGAGTTGTTGATCATCACTGTTATTAATCTATGATCAGTTGTTCATTCATATCTCTGGCTGTAATATGAATATACTGTGTATTTCTGAACTGGATCTGCTGATGTGATGTGACAGCAGTAATGTCTCATACTCATATGTGACTGTCTGTGTGTTTTATTGTAGGACTCTCAGTATTCAGACGTCAGTCCAGGTTCCTCAGGATCAGCTGATGGTGAATAAGGAGACGTCACAGTCACACAATCAACAGAGACTCGGTGGTGGTCAGTAACGAAGTAGCTTTACTTCGTTACTGTACTTAAGAAAAGTTTTCAAGTGTCTGCACTTTACTGGAATAGTTTTATTTTAAGTAACTTTTACTTCACTATATTCCAAAGCATAAGATCGTACTTTTTACTTCACTACATTTCATAAAACATATCGTTACTCCTTATAAAAAAGAAAAGTAAGTTTCTCACGTCAAATTTTAGGATTAATTATTTTAACTGAAAATCATATTTAGGTCAAAACTGTTAGTTGTTTGTGAACTATATCCATTGTAAAAGGTGACCCATTTAAGTCCACTGAAATGCTTGAATGCAAACAGATCAATGACAGTGTCTCTATGTTTTAGGTCAAAAAAACGAAACATTAAAATAACTTTTTATTAACTATAACTGCACGTTTATATTCGCGGCTGTAAAAAGGGAAATCCAGGAAACCAGGCGTAACCAGAGAGAGTGTGCTCAGAAATGCAGTATAACACAAACAAGACTTCACAATGAGAGAGTGAAAACACAAACAAGACTTCACAATGAGAGAGTGAAAACACAAACAATACTTCACAATGAGAGAGTGAAAAACATGTCCAAAAGACGACATTTTACCTGGAAGGGTTGATATTTAAGGAAAATGGAAAGAAAGGTATTTGTTCTGTGAGGTCAACTCAGACCGGTATTTTTCACCTCAACCCGTAGATGTGGTAAAAGTTTAGAGGCAATATAAACGGCACAATGAGACACACTGGTCACTTACGACGAAAAAAGTAAATGAGCTTGGAGTGCAGGGGCCGGTTTCATAAAACAAGTTTACCAAATAAGTCAGGCTTATGTCAGTCAGTTTGACGTATTGTCAGTTAATTTAGTTCAAAACAGGTCAGACTAACTGACATAAGCCTGGCTTATTTGGTAAACTTGTATTATGAAACAGGCCCCAGGATATTTATCATCTACTTTAATATCATAATTGTTTTAAAGATGTGTGAGCTGACAATATGTAATTCTCCAAAAAACAAAAAGTCTTTAATTCAAACTGGAAATTCCCTAAAAATATCATCAAAAAACTGTAATTTCCAAATGCGTTCAAAAGAATAAAAACAATACAACAAGATTCAATGACACGATTTATCAAATATTTCCAGATTTTCCTCATGTGAATTAGATCACACTGTGACAAGGACGTGTCCCGGCTTTTAATGCCCCGCGGCTCAAAAGAGACGGAATAAAACGAGGGACACACGAGAGAGCCAGAAGTAGAATACAGAATATATTAACAAATCAAACTAGAACAAAAAAATGTAGATATGTAAACAATGTAGAATGCAACCGTCATGTATTTGCTGTCCATGTCCTTAAGATTATGAATCTGTTGTTTACCTTCTTCATATTTAAGAAGAGAAACAATGTCGGACATCGCTTATGATTTTCACTTACGAAAATGCTATGACATATCCCTACCAATATTAACTTCTATTAAATTGTCTCTAGCAATAATTTCAATGCCACAAATCAAACTTACGCCTTTGGTCAGGTTACATGTAAAGTATCAGCACTGCAGGATGTTTTACAGTAAGCTACAGTAGTGATTGTGTGTGCTACAAATGCCTTACAGCATCACGAGACATGAACGATGCTTTCTTTAACATAAAACAGCATATATAATGAACATTAATGGTATTCGTCATACTAACATATTAATGCTGAGTTTGCTTGTTTGTCATTTCGGTGTTCTATACAACAAAAAATGATATGATTAATAAGTACATATGTAATAACATGTTTTTCCATTATTTGAACTCGTCAAATTCATTGAACCATTTTCAGCTTCATTTGTAAGTAAAGGATCTGAGTATCATTAAATGCAGTATTCTAGAATAAATTCATTTATTCATTCAATTATTCTATTATATTCATTTATTATTTAATAATTTGTATTATTCCATTTAATCATATAGTCATTTATATACCCATGTCATTGATTAGTCATTTATATTATTGATGTTTTTATATGATTTTTTCCATTGTTTAGAGTTATGACTGTGTGGTTTCAAGGGCTGTTTGTCTTCATGAATAAGAGATGCGAGGGAATGTTTATGGAAACTCAAGGTTTATGGGATGTTGTTGTGAAGCAGTTTTGGTATAACAATACTTGTTGAATTTGTGTTCTTCAGATGAAGTCTGAGCATTGAAACATACGCAACTAAGACTATTCAATAAACTCTGCTCCTTTTTATGATCATCACTTCGTCTCCTGCTTCTGCTCTTCAATGGCTTTTCCCTCAGTCCTCTTCTTGTTTTATAGAAGACTGTTGATGGAGTTTTAGGTGTTTTGGGTACCAGACAAGACCTCCTGTGAACAGGTTTTGGTATTAGACTACTTCACTGATGAGTTGTTCTGTTACCAGACAAAACTGATATTTTCTGATGGGATCTGGCGTCCAGGGCTGGATATTAAGGTAGCACTTTATTTCGATAGTCCACTTTAGACATTCTACTAACAGTAACTAACTTCGCAAACTACATGTCAACTAGCAGTCAGAGTATTAGCAGACTGTCGGCTTCTTATCTTCTTACGCTTTATTTTGATGCTTCCACAACATACTGACTGAGAAACTTTGCAAGTCAACTTATTCTACTAACCACAAACCTGCCCTACTGAGGGTTATTAGACATGTCTTTGCAAATTAATGAGTATTAGTTGACATGTAGTTACAAAGTTACTTATAGGTTGTAGAATGTCTAAAGTGGACTATGAAAATAAAGTGTAAATAACATACGTTGGCCTATACAAGTTCAAGTTGATATTTAAAGTCAATTTAATGAAGGTAATTTAAGTAGAAATGACACAAAATAACCAGTGGCAGAGCTAGAGTTTTATAAATGGGGTGGCCAGAGCTAATTCAGGGGGTGCATAGAAAATCAGTGTATAACTCCAATGTGGCATACAAAATGATGAATAAATCGATTACATACAATACCGTACATACCGATACATACTGTAACTTCAACTATCATTAATCTATTGGAACTTATTTCTCTTATTTCTATCATCTGATTAACCAGTGGTTGGAGCAAAAGGTTTTACATTAACTTATACAGTGAATTTAGTAAATGTTAAGAAAATCTAAAACTTCAAATTCAAACAGGGCTGTTATACATAATAAATATATAGTTCACACACATATGTAAACAAACTTTTATGCGATTAATCACGATTACCATCATGACAGCACCAATCTATACATTTTTATTAATTCTAATAAAAAAACATATGTGTAAAAATATAATGTCATTTGTTTGCAAATTTCTCCTCTAGTGTACATTTTCCTCACTAGTTTGTGGACACTGAATGGATTTTCTGAGGTTATGACAATGTTTTCAAGCTGTTGAAGCACTCATTGAGTGATTACATGAGACAGTTTACATTCATTAATTTGTAATGTATCTTTCAACAGGCCCTCAGATGTTCAGTCATTTTTTTTCATGCTAATTAGAATGCACTCATCATCGCTTGAACTGAGACGAAGCGGGAGAGCACATGGACTGTCACGCCACTAAAGAGCTCCAAAACTGTATTTACCATTTAAAATCCTTAAGTCACACAATCAACAGAGACTGAAGACACAGAGACACACAGCATCACACTGTCATGTGTCGTCTTTCACTGTCTTGTTTTATAGATAATGGCTCATGAAATTGAGTGCAGAATCAATTTGGATTAACTAGATATTGTCTACAATGTAGATCAGTGGTTTCAAACATAGGGCCCTCGAAGATGTCCAATCTAACCCTGGGACGATTTGAACAATTGTAAACAAAATGCGAGGCAAAGGGCCAAAATCACAGGAAAAAAAATCCAAACTTCATATTAAATTGTTTCATTCTTCAATCCACCGCTTCATACTCAATTGTTTGGAAAATTCTGCTCCACTTCATGCTCTGAAACAACATAATGCTACCTGGGCTTTGACAGATGAATGTCAGACTGCATTTGACAACATTAATACCCCCGTTTTTAATACCACTCCGTGGATAAACGATGCCATTCGCAGCTTTAGACGTGTCTGTCGGAAGACTAAGCATCTATTGAAAGAGACTCCAAGTTCATCGCCTGCATCTTAAAGAGCTTTTGTCAGATATAAAGGAGATGTTTAAGGATGCTAGAGCATCTTATTTTATGAAACTGGTGTGTGCCAGCAAAAGGAATCTTACAACTTGTTTGAAACTGTTAACAATATAGTTTCTCCTATTACATCTCTTGTCCCTGTGTTTTCCAATAATGACTGTAATCATTTTTTGTCTCATTTTGTTGACAAGGTTATGGCTGTCAGGGCAAACACTACATCATCAGCAAACCCTTTTAGAGTTACCCAACAAAGACTGTCAATTTTGGACTCCTTTAGCCCTATTTGTCCAGGACGTTGCTATATTTGTCCCTAAACTTTTGGAAAAAGTCTCAAAAGGGGCGGGGAGGTCGCTAAATCTAGCTACAGAATTGCTAATGCTGAGTACACACTTAAAGATCCCTTGGGTTCACATCAGGATTTCTGATCAAATATTAAACATGTTGGATATTTATGATTCGTGATCGGGGTGCCTCCGACGTTCTTCCGAGCAGATTCAGTCGCTCTCAACACACCTTACACCACAGGAAAATGTTATCATAGATTTAGTGACAATTATATAAATTATACATTTAATGTTATTAGATTATTTACAAAAATTACATTTGGACCAAGAGGGTGTTTTGCCCCACAGGTGGAGTAAAATACCCCCCCCCCCCCCCCCCCAGTCTGACAAAGCAATTTGCTTTAAATCAGAAAACAGGCAGTTTTAGCTTAGAATAAAAAAATAAATACAATACATTTAGTAATTACAAAATTATAATAGCCTATTTGTTATCTTGACTAAATGTGTAGCTGATGCTAACTGACTAGCTAACTATTGATGCTAACTTGAGGTAATTTTTAAATATAATGTTCAAATATTTTTTTATTCAACCAACTAGTTAGAATACAATTGATGAAAAGACAAAAGATTTGATGTTCAGAACAGAATAACTACAGTAATTGCCCGTAATTCTTTTGCCCCTTGTCTGCTTTACTCAGTTCACCTCAATCAGCCCATTAGTCCTCGTTTGGTTTAGTGTTTTAGTATTTAGAGTGCTATTTTTCCTTGTTCTAATACCCAGACTTGTGGTCTCGGCCACTTGAGGAAATAACAGGAAGTACGTGTGCAAGACTCTCCCAGATCTTAAGAACGGCAAACACAGTTCCCTTAACGCACACTAAATCCACACCACCTCGAATACCGCTCCGGAGCTAAGAGTGTATCCCATCATGCATCATGTTCTGGAAATAAATCATGAGACTTTTTGACAAAATCTCGCGAGAGGTCAAGGAAACCTTTCCAATGTAAGTTAAATATTAATAGAATTCTTACATATTGCAAATAATTTGGTAGAAACCATGTGTTTTAAAGTTTTATTGGTGCAAAGATGAGTAGTGGTGATATTTATTGTGTACAACATTTGCAGCTGCTTTTTATAATTTAATTAGACGCACCACAAATTAAAATGATGTCATGTTGTAGGGACTACTGAACAGACATTTAGAAGATGATTTTAAAATGCATTTCAAATTAAAATGAAGCTATGTAAACACTTGTATTTTTACAACACTATAAGTGCGTCCCATCAGGTAATGAAAAGTTCGACGCACACTTGTGTTCTTCATTTTTTTTTTTTATTGCATATGGACATATATAACAACAAGAGAAAAACTATTTTGCATATAAATGCCATCATTACACAAGATTACAAATGAAAAAAAATAACATAAACAAAGCCAGAGGAAGAAGGAAAACGAAATAAATAAAACAACTAAAATAATGAGGATGGTACAGTTTACTTGTCAATTTCAAATTTGCAGATAATGTTAGAAGTCCTGAGAGCTTTCTTTGCTTTACATTTATCTGCCGTATTACAGTATTGTTTAAATTCATTAATAAAATAAAAAACATTTGGTTTACCACCCGACCACTTCATTTTGTGTATATGAAACTTCCCCATTATAACCAGTAATTGAATAATATACGCTTTATCCTTTTCTATCCCATAATCATCAACATATATCATTATATCAGACCCACCCAGTTTAACAGCTGTATTACATTTTCTTGTAATGAAATTCTCGACATCAACCCAAAACATCTTTGTATAAATGCAATGAAAAAATAAATGAAAAATAGTTTCTTTTTCATTGCTACAAAATTCACAGGAGTAGTCAATATTCAATTTAAATCGTTCCAATACATGTTTCACTGGATAAATTCTATACAATATTTTATATGAAACTTCCTTTACTTTGTTATTAACAGAATTTATCAACCGTTCTCCAAGCCTTACGCCAATCTAAGTCTCCAAAAAAATCTAGCTGGAGGATATGTAACATAATTTACTTCATTTCTAATATATTTATTTGGTGTGTTGTTTTTTAAAATATTAATATTTCCAATAAAAATTGAATTAGTTATATAATCTAGATTAGGGTTTTCATTACAGTCATTTTTAAGAACATAATACCTTACTGGGTAAAGCATCCATCACAATGGCATATTCTCTGGGTCTAATTGGGATTTTAAATTAGTCAAGAAACTCTGTGTATGATAATAAGACTCCTTCACTATTCATCAACTGACTAACCAAAAAAATATTATTTTCAAACCATACATTTAAAAAAAGTGATTTGTGTTTATATAAAATATCTCTATTATTCCAGATATAATATCTTCTAGGGGAAAAGTTGTGTTTATGTCAATGTCCACGCCATGAGAGCTTGTTTATGAAATCTTGCAAGTTTTACTGGAATTTTGTCAATACAATAATTACATTTTAACAAAAATTCAAGACCACCGACTGACTTAAACAGAAAGTTTGGGAAAGTGTTCCACATATTATCTTTCTTTTTTAAGTACTGCGTAATCCAATTAATTTTAAATACATTGTTTATTGATTAATAATTGAATACCTCCAGGCCCCCATTGTCCTTTGAATTGCATAATATCTCTTTTCTCAAATAATGTGGTTTTCTTTTCCAAATAAAGTCGAAGAGTGATTTGTCCAACTTTTGAACTACTTCAGAAGGTAAATCAAGTGATAAGCAAACATAAACTGACCTGGAAATTCCTCCCGCCTTGGACAAAAGGACCCTCCCCTGCAAAGATAAATCTCTTTGTAACCACATATTACATCTATTGTTAGTTTTTCTAATTATTGGATCAAAGTTTAAATCGTTACGCATCACTTGTGTTCTTCATCCTCACTTGGTCAAACACAGGAAACACGTCATATTCGTTGTCAAGTGGTCAAGTGCAAAGACCGCAAGTGTGTGTATTTGGACAAGGCTAATTAGTTCTGTTTAGTGTATTTTGTAGACTCTAAGTTTTAAATAGACTTTTGTTGTCGGATCATTTATCTCCGGGAGCTTTTGATACATCATACTGTGACATTAGGATGAATTCCATGGAATGGATTTTTTTTTAATGAAAGACATGTCTAATATCTTTGCTAGTGCATTTATTTATTTATTTGTCTGTCTGTCAAATACATTATTTTCATTATAAATGAAGGATCTACGGGTCCTCAAATGCAAATTGTGTGTTTATGGGATGTTGTTGTGAAGCATGTGTTTATGCTGGTCAGAAGAAGTCTGAACATTGAAACATACACAACTATGATTACTTAATGAACCCTGCTCCTTTTAATGATTTTTAAATAATTTTGTATACTAAAACGTGTACGTTATGTGAACGAATGATTTGATATCACAACCGTTTTCCCACCGTGTGTGGAGTTTAAAGACACCCCCTTAAGCACTACAGCTGCACAATAGGAAGACGGCGTTATATTAATGATATTTTTCTCATATTCAAGGTAATTTCAGGGCAATCGTTATTTGCAGATGACGGAGCTCTTTGGGAGAAAGGAAGGCATGTTGAACATGTTAAGTAAAGGATACAAGAAGCTGTAAATGTGGTGGAGGAATGGTCATATTCTTGGGGTTTAAATTATCAGTTAAAAAGACAAAAATGTATTGTTTACAAGGAAAAAAATAAGTGATATAGAAATTAAAATGTATGAGCTGAAACTTGAGCAGGTAAAGTCATTTAAATTTTTAGGGATGTGGCTTGACACAAGATGAACGTGGAACGATAATTTTAATCAGATAGTCAACAAATGCAAAATAGTATCAATGTAATGAGATGTGTGTCTGGAACTGATTGGGGAGCTAGTAGAAATGGGTTAAGAAACATATATGTAGCATTGATTCGATCAGTTTTAGACTATGGGTGTTTCATATATGGAAGAGCTTCCAAGTCTGTTCTGAAAAAATAGAAGTTATTCAAGCCCAAGCATTAAGGGTATGTAGTAGAGCTTATAAAACTACTCCAGTTTCAGCACTTCATGTGGAAATGGGGGAATTACCGTTACAGTTAAGGAGAAAGCAACTCATGATGAATTACTGGATCAATCTACAAGCTCAGTCAGTAAATAAGAATCCAGGAATAAAGTTATTATCCCAAGTTGGGAATATGGGAAAGACAAAAGCATTTTTGTTTGGATGGGATAGTATGGAAGTGGCTAAAGAGATGGGATTGAATAATACATTATTTAATGAAGCAGTGCCATTAGCAGTAACCCCACCATGATTATTTCCTTTAGTTTTGGTTAATTTGATTATATGGGATTAAAGGAATATCACTAATATGTCAGGGATAATAGAAGATAGAATTATGAGTATGGAGACAGGAAAGATGGGTTTTGGTGTTTTTATACCAGAATTAGGTATTTCAATGAAGAAAACAACTACAGATCACTTGGCAATATCTACAGTAGAGTTGATGGCTATAATTGCTGCCCTGTACTGGATAGAGGAACGTGGCACGAAGAAAGTAATTATATGTTCAGATTCCAGTTCAGCATTGGTTTCAATAAGTCGATATCATCAAAGAACAGGCAGGTTTGCATATATGAAATATATGAATGATATAAAAATAGTTCAGAATAATATAATAAAGGAATGGCAATATACTTGGGATAGAGAAGTAACAGGTAGACATTAATATATAATTCAGGAGAAAGAATGTAGGAGGGTATGTAAAGGTATAATTACATGATTGAGAATGGGCCACACAGGTTTAAATAAAACATCACATCTAATTGGGAAACATCCAACTGGCTTATGTGATCATTGTCAAGAGGAGGAATGAGTGAAACACATACATGTCACTGTCAAAAGTACATCACAGAAAGAGAAATATTAAAGAAATAAATTCTTTAGAAATTATCATTAAATATATACTTAATGGTCATAATGTGTATTAAATAATCTGAGAAGAACTGGCCTTATTAACAGAATTTAAAAGAGGATTTTATTTTTTGTATTGGTTTGTGTGTGTTATCTGGGAGGTTGTTGACTCAGACCCACACTGCAGTATAGTAGGGGGCGGTAATGCACCTTAACGTTGGATGCCGACCGCCATTAAAACAACAAAGAAGAAGAAGAAGAAGAAGAAGAAGAAGACGGCGTCATCGTTTCCCGTAACTAAAAGTGAAAGTAAATGTTCAGAGTTGATGTTTCTCCATGTTAACAGTCAGAATCGATTCTATTCGGAATATCAGTGTTTATGTGAACCTTTATCAAAGCTAAGTCATGATGTACGTGTAGCTGCTTCATAGAAAGGCGGTGGATTTTGTGAATCTGTGTAAATAAGGTGAGTGCTGATGATCAGGTGCTTTACAGTGACTTCCGCATTCATATTTCCTCTAAAGGACGTATGTTTATATGTTTTCATATGTTCTTTTTCAAGCAGATGAGCGTGGTTTGATTGGTGTTTGGTGTTTCTGTGGTTTATTTGATCATTTGTTAACACACGACTAACATTGTGTATCTGAGTCTCATGATCTGTTTCTCTCAGGATCCGTTCAGATGAATTATTGTGTTTGTTTGTCATTTCCATTCAGAGTCAGTGCTGGAGATCAGATTCTGTTTCATCATGGATCACACACAAACATCCACAGATGAAGATGTTTCTCCAGGATGCAGGTACTTTCAATAAACACTGTATTAAATCACCTTCAATGATGAGAGATGGAGTCTCCACCGTGTTTTTGTGTCTGGAGACTTTTTAGATACAATTAATATTTTATTTAAAAAGCCTCCTCGTGGAGTGTTTGTGATGAAATATACATTAAGACCTTAAGATAAAATGACAATCATCATACAGGATTAAATTTGTTTTGTTATAGTTCAGTTCATCAGAAGAGATCAGAAACAGAGTTCAGCTGTGTGTCTATGAGGAGTGACGCGTCTATGGAGCCTCCAATAGAGTTTAAGAGTGGAGATACAAAGACTGATCTCAGGTACATTTTTATATAAATATAATAATAGCATGTCATTTTATATTATCAAAATATTGTGAATAGTATTTTCTATAATATATGATGAACTTTCTATTGTTAATATATATTTGTTTTTCTTTATCTTATATTTTAACACATACAGTCAGGTCCATATTAAGGCTGTGTGATTAATCAAATTCAATTAACATGCACATCTCGACAGTAAAGCTGATTTCTTGATTAGCAGTAAATCGCCATCAGCTGTTTTCAGATGGAGCGGCAGTTAATACACAGAGCTGTAGTTCACTGACAAGCTAGGACATATCGTGTTTGTAATCGCAGACGAATCGCCTTTAATTATCAACACATTATTGTGTAGCTTGAAACCGGCTTTACTGTCGAGATCCATATATATTCGGGCACTGACACAATTTTCAAAATTTTGTCTCTGTATGCCACCAGAATATAAATAAAATGAAACAATCAAGATGAAATTGAAGTGCAGTCTTTAAGCTTTAATTCAAGGGGTTGAACAAAAATATAACACAAAATGATTAGTAATTACAACCTTGTTTATTCACAGTCTCCCATTTTCAGGGGCTCAAATGTAATTGGACAAATACATAAAAAGTTCATTTTTTATATTTTGTTGAGAATCCTTTGCAGGCAATGACTGCCTTAAGTCTGGAACTCATGGACCTCACCAGAGACTGTGTTTCCTCCTTTGGGATGTTTGCCAGGCCTTTACTGCAGCTGACTTTAGTTGTTGTTTGTTTGTGGGTCTTTCTTAGTACTGCATTATAAATCGCATGCGCTTGTTATGCGCATCTTGTCAGTAAAGCCGATTCTGTAATCAGTATTACATCTCCATCACGTGCTTTCAGATGGAGCAGCATTTACTACACAGAGCCATCATTCACTGAAAAGCTACACAAAAAAATTATAATCGCAGACAATATAATCAATATATTTGACAATATATTTTTGACAATATATTTGTTTTTGTCAACGGCTAAAAAAAAAAATAGGGCCTGTGTCCAAATATATATGGACCTGACTGTATAGTGTTACACAGAGACATGCATTTGTGAAAGCGCTCAGATCAATTTAACATCTTTTGTTATGAAATAGTGTAAATTAAGTGATCATGAAGTGCTCTTTATAGTGATTGTTTAAATAATATATGAGTATGTACTTTGTTGAATATGGTAAAGGATTGACTTTATTCTCTCTCTGTTATAGTTCAGTTCATCAGAAGAGATCAGAAGCAGAGTTCAGCTGTGTGTCTATGAGGAGTGACGCGTCTATGAATCAACCAATATATTATAAGAGTGAAGATACAAAGACTGATCTCAGGTACAATTTTACATAATTATAGCATATATTTTAATATGATCAAAATAGTGTATCTAGTATTTTCTGTAATATACGAGGTAGTTTTCTTGTATATTGCTGATGAATATTTTTATCTTTATCTGATATTTTAACATTTATGGCCCTGTCCCAAATGGCAACCTAAACCCTCGTGTTCTTCCTCTGAATCCACACTTTCGTGACGTAATGCCGCGTTGACTGTCAGGTAGAAGTATGCCGCAGAGCTCGTCCCAGTGCGGTCTTAGCAGAAGTGTGCGTAGGGGGCACTCGCGAGCACCCTTCTGAAAGCTAAAATGATGAAATGGGACACCCTACAGTCCCATGGCTAGTTTTCCCCAAAATCAAAATTCTGTCATTAATTACTCGGCCTCATGTCGTTCCAAACCCGTAATACCTTTGTTCATGTTCGGAACACAAATGAAGATATTTATGATGTAATCTGAGAGCTCTCTGACCCTCCCATAGACAGCAACGTAACTGTAATGTTCCCAGGTCCAGAAACCTAGTAAGGACATCTGTAAAACAGTCCATGCGACATCAGTGGCTCAACTTCAATTTTGCGAAGCTACGAAAATTCCTTTTATGCACAAACAAAACAAAAATAACAATTTCTTTGAAAGACAGAAATAATGTTTTATTTGTCACATACACAATTATACAGAGTATAACCAGCAGTAAAATGTGTTCTCTGCATTTAACCCGTCCAAGTGCACACACACCTGGAGCAGTGGACACACACACACCACACACACACACACACACACACACACACACACACACACACACACACACCTGGAGCAGTGGACACACACACACACACACACACACACACACACACACACCTGGAGCAGTGGACACAACACACACAACACACACACCACACACACACACACCCTGGAGCAGTGGACACACACACACACACCTGGAGCAGTGGGCAGCCGGGGAGCAGTCGGGGGGGGTTCGGTGCTTTGCTCAAGGGTCTCACCTCAGTCGTGGACAATTCCTGCAGAGAATCGAACCCAGAACCTCGGGTTACAAGTCCAACGCTCTATTCATTAGGCCACGGCTGCCCCTAAATTGTTAACAATTGTTCTCCCCTGAATTACGTCTTCCACCATTTTGGGAGAGTATCCAAGAATGTAATCAGCACTGTTTTTTTTAACGGTTGAAGGGAAAGTATTATTGGTGTAATCAGTGTTGTTTACGCTTAGGGAGAAGCATGCGTATGCGTTGTGATACTCTACAAAAACGCAGAAGACAGTAACTCTGGGGAGATGAATTGTTGAATAAATCATTATTGTTTACTTTGCGCACAAAAAGTTGCGTCACTGATGTCATGTTTCTGGACCTGGGAACATTTCAGATGCATTGCTGTCTTATACTTACTATACTTAGTATTTTTTAAAGTCTTTTATTTTTTAAATAATATATGATGTACTTTTGTTAAATATGGCAATTCAAAGGATTGACTTTAATCTCTCTCTGTTATAGTTCAGTTCATCAGAAGAGATCAGAAGCAGAGTTCAGCTGTGTGTCTATGAGGAGTGACGCGTCTATGAATCATCCAATAGATTATAAGAGTGAAGATACAATGACTGATCTCAGGTCTAATATTTCTGTAAAAGATTATTTGATTATGATACAGAATATATAAAAGACACTTTGCTCATTAGCTTATTTAATAATGCAGTATTTTAATTTTCCAGGCATGAAGTCCTCAACAGGTTTAGATCAAATCTGCTGAAGAAGTTTGGTCGTCTGTATGAGGGAACAGCGACGCAGGGAAACCCAACACTCCTGAATGAGATCTACACAGAGCTCTACATCACAGAGAGTGAGAGTGGAGAGATCAGTAATGAACATGAGGTGAGACAGATTGAGACACAATCCAGGAGAGCAGCAACAGAGGACACAGCCATCAAATGCAATGACATCTTTAGACCTTTACCTGGACAAGACAAAGACATCAGAACTGTGCTGACAAAGGGAGTCGCTGGCATTGGAAAAACAGTCTCTGTGCAGAAGTTGATCCTGGACTGGGCTGAAGGGAAAGAGAATCAGGACGTCCAGCTCTATTTTCCACTGCCTTTCAGAGAAATCAACCTGATGAAGGACAAAACACTCAGTCTTTCAGATCTTCTTCATGTGTTTTTCCCTGAAACTAAAGAGATGGAAATATCCAGTGATGAATATAAAGTGTTGTTCATCTTTGATGGTCTGGATGAGTGTCGTCTGTCTCTGGATTTTCAGAGCGGTGTGAGGTTGTGTGATGTAAGTGAATCAGCCTCAGTGGACGTGCTGCTGATGAACCTCATTGTGGGGAATCTGCTTCCCTCTGCTCTCATCTGGATCACCTCCAGACCAGCAGCAGCTGATCTCGTCCCCTCTGAGTGTGTCCATCGAGTGACAGAGGTACGAGGCTTCAATGAGCCACAGAAGGAGGAATACTTCAGGAAGAGAATCAGTGATCAGAGTCTGGCCGATACAATCATCTCACACCTGAAGTCATCAAGGAGCCTCTACATCATGTGCCACATCCCAGTGTTCTGCTGGATCTCAGCCGCTGTTCTGGAGAAGATGTTGAGTCGAGCAGAGAGTGGAGAGATTCCCAAGACTCTCACTCAAATGTACACACACTTCCTGATCCTTCAGACCAACATCAAACATGAGAAGGACTATGAGAAGAAGGAGACAGATGAAGACATGATCCTCAAACTGGGGAAAGTGGCTTTTCAGCAGCTTGTGAAAGGAAACCTGATCTTCTATGAGGAAGACCTGAGAGAGTGTGGCATTGATGTGACAGAAGCATCGGTGTACTCAGGATTGTGCTCTCAGATCTTCAGAGAGGAGTTTGGCTTGTATCAGGGGAAAGTCTTCTGCTTTGTTCATCTGAGCATTCAGGAACATCTAGCAGCTCTATATGTGCACCTCTCCTGTACAAACAACAACACAAATGTGTTTGAGCAGAGTTTGTGGTCTAAAGTGAAGGACAAGTTTAAACGCAATCCATCAGATCATGTTTCATTATCTGAGCTGCATCAGAGAGCTGTGAATGAGGCTCTACAGAGTAAAAATGGACATCTGGATCTTTTCCTGCGGTTCCTTCTGGGTTTGTCAGTAAAGTCTCATCAGATGCTTCTACAACAAATAATGACACTGAAAAGAAGCAGCTCTGACAGTAATGAGAGAACAGTTGAGTACATCAAGAAGAAGATCAGGACCATTGACTCTCCAGAGAAATCCATCAATCTGTTCCACTGTCTGAATGAACTGGGTGATCGTTCACTAATGGAGGAAATACAGGAGTATCTGACATCTGGAAGAATAACGGAAGCCAAACTCGCTTCATCTCAGTGGTCAGCTGTAGTTTTTGTGTTGTTGACATCAGAAGAGGAACTGAAGGAGTTTCGTCTTGATAAATTTGTTAAAGGAAAGAATGATCCTGAAAATATGGAAGTTCTTCAGAAGCTGCTGCCTGTGATTAAAGAATCCAGATCAGTTCAGTAAGTATCACTGAGAACAATCACTTCACTCAGGGTTCGTACGATCATGAAAAACCTGGAAAAGTCATGGAATTTTAAAACCACAATTTCCAGGCCTGGAAAAGTTTTGGAAAAATGAATAAACCCAGAAAGTTTTGGAAAAGTCATGGAAATCTATTTTACAAATCTCTGTATAATACAATTATGTTTATTCAGGTCCTGAATTTCGGTAAGGTATTGCGCATGGGCTATATCGCATATTTCTACTCTTTTCCGCAGCTTTCGACTTTAAAATGATGTATATTCACACATTTATTCAATAGCTTGTAGGCTGATGAGTAAATAGATCCACACAGAATATCAAATCGGTCATTTGAAAACGGATTCATCAGCTGTGTTTTCTCTCTTTGACTTTCTCTGAAAACACGTAATCAGCGCATCTCGTCTGCACTAAAGAGCTGCACGGTGCGATACAAGTCTTTCTCTGGCATTTTGGTACAGTTGACAGAATTGTCACCTGCCTAATCGGGTCATTGTTGCATTGTCACTAAAATGTAGCCTATTATTTGTTTGCTCGTCTTTTTAAGCCGTTCTGTACTCGCGCGCTCCAGAGGCGGTTCCGCTGCACTCAGTCATGTCCTAATGGCGTCCGTATAAAGCTGCCTTGCGAGTACCAAATTGACTTTGGTACCAAACAAGCTCAGTAGAATCCTGCACGGGCCACAAACATACGCCCCAGTCCAATCCTTGTTTAGCAGATGATCAGAATTACCTTCTCGAGTCCGACTGGAGCCCATGTCTTTCTTTCTCTCTTCCCCATTACACAGCTGCTGTTCTAGCCATTAAAATAGTTCAGTTTCGTTTTTAATGGCAAAGCGTATTTCGTTTCTTTATTAAGGTAATTTAGAAACGTTTGGAAAATGTATTTGTTTATTAAATTCAAGTTTTTGTTTTTAAAGTAGCTTTTGAGCAATCGGCCAGCTGCAGACAGTGAGTTTGACTATTATGTTTGATCAATTTAGCCTTCTTAAATCACCACTTGACTAAAATTAAATCTATATAAAATACTTAAAAAAGCATATCACAATGTTAGTTTAAACGTTTAACCTATTAGACAGGTCGAGCTGCTCTTGTCAGTCGCGGTATTGTTTCCACGAGCGGCTAATCCTTTTCATCACCATAATAATTGATGGATTTCTAAAATACAAAAATAAGGAGGAATCCTAAAACAAGCCCGATGCCCGGCCCGCGTCTGACGTGAAAATTGTCCCGAAGCCATAAACTAAAAGTCGAGGCTGAAATATGGGGCTCTAAAAGTGCAGCTTGTTGCGTTTAAGCGGCAAAATTACACACAAAATGACGTTAAAATGGCCGTCCTGGTGAGCAGGGTGCGAACTACGGGGGAGCTAGGGGCTCCCCTTAATAATACATGGGCTCCCCTGAAAACGTGATTTGAAAAATAAAAAAATATTGACTGTGTTATTTTGACGTGCAATTTCAGTTTTGTGTACTGTGATCATCGTGGATTATTATGTGTAAAATTGCAACAACAAAAATCGTTAATTAATGCTTGATGGCGATTTAAACCTAACTCACTTCAATAAAGATAATTATAGGCCTACATGAGCATCTGCTGTCCTCGATTACGCAGCGCTCTTGTTAGGATGACAAAAAAAGCTTTAAAAGTCTGCTCTGCCTCAAACAGCGCTCGTCAATGTCAAAGTAATTGAATTCAAATCAAATCAAAGTAGGCGGAGTTTAGCGTTCACAGATGCTGAGCGCGCGACGAAGCGTCAGATTAATCAAAGAGAGCGAGGTAAGATGTTTAGTCAACTGTTACGAAAGAAATGTTAAATGACCGACAATTATATTCAGTGAAGCAAACTACTCGACTTGTTTCTCAAATATGCCCATTTTGAGAGTGACAGAGAAAGAGAAGAAATGTGCATGTTTTAATTATCTGCATCTGTTTGTCCCTACAAACAATGAAACTGAATTTAGTTCTACTTCAAAAACACGTCTACTACTACTGTTGATAAATAATACAACTTTATTTTATTAAGACATAATCACAAAATATTTTATTTTTAATAGTAGGCTAAATCCCCTTTATTTTTCAACATGTAAATGTTTAATTTTCATTCATTAAAATATAAATTAAATCGATGTTTCATGCCTTAATCTGATAACCAGTCAAATTTAAATACACAACACAGAATTTCTGAGGAAAAAAAACAATTCATAAGGCTACTGTAAGAGTAAAAAACAATGTTTGTATGCATTCAAATAATCAGACGAGCTAAAACAGAATTTGGCAACAATAAAACATAAGGTGAGAAAAAAATATAACATTTCATACGGCCCTAAACATGTCATTTTTGTTACACTTTTAATAAATTAGTGTTAAATTGTATGTTTCATGATTTTAATTAATTAGACATGATTTTTGATAAATACAATTTAATTTGATTATTAAAAAGGAGTCCATAAAATGAAAACGGAAAAAAACGGAATCTAGAAAAATTGAAACGAAAAAATCCCCCCGTTATAAAAAAAGAAAGAAATGGGCTCCCCAAAGTCCACGGTATAACTCGAACACTGCTGGCGAGTATCCTTGTAAGCATTGTCATTTTTTTTCTTAATGTAAACACTTGCGAAAGAGAAAAGTTTCCAAAACGAAAATTCTAGCCCTGCGTTTAACTGAGTTAAATAAATGATAATAGTTGTATGCGTTGACTGCAAGGACCTTCACATCTGGGGCAGTTTCAGCTTGTACTAAAACAAAAAAGCAAACAATAGAATTAATAGTCATTCATTTTAGTTAACATGCTATGATAATTTGAACAGATTTTTATTCTTATTGTAAAATAATGTAAAATTAGGTCATGAAAATTGTCTCAAAAGTCATGGAAAAGTTATGGAAAAGTCATGGAAATTTGTTGGTAAAAATGTATACGAACCCTGATCACTGTTAAAACATTCAGAAAATCAAAGTTAAAAGCTCATAAATCTTCAGTGCTGCAGATGTTGTTCAGAGTTTAGTGCTCAGTATTTTGATGTGTTTTATATCAGATCAGTGACACTGTTAGATTCAGATACAGAGAAGCGGCAGATTATTAAATTATTTTGGAATTTAAGTAATTGTAATTTTTAAAGGATCATAAACTGCCTCTGTTTATTATTTTGTACTGTTCTCTGAGGTCCACTTATAATGTTGTCAAGATTTTTACATCAAACACATAATTTAGAAGTAATGAGCTATTTTCTGTGCTGTTTTTGACCCCTCATCAGAACGCTCTGTTTGAATAGACGTGGAGGATTGTAGACTCAGAAGTAAACGCCCCCCTGCTGTGATTGGCTAATAGTTGTGTGTTTGACAGTCTACGTCCTTCACAGATGGACACTGCTGTGATTTAGATCAAAAACACATAAATAACTCAATACATATCAAACAATCTGAAGAGACAAAGCAATAGTGATCACGTAATAAAAACAGTTACTCACACTTGTGTGGTGCCACATCGGATCCAATATAGTCGACACAACATCGTCTTTTAGTTTCAATCCTTTTGAGAATCACACGTCAAATTGTGTCTTGTTTGTAGAAGAATCTGCGGTAAAATGAAGTGAACAAAAGACAGATTTCTTACTGACGCGGTTTGGATAAAGTTAATTCAGTCTTTCCTAACATTGGGATCAGAAGGAAGGCAATGTAAAGACAGTTTTTTCCACAGCTTGGCACTGAACAGCATCTTCTTGTCTTCAGAGCATCTTTATCGTTTGGTTTCTACATAGACCTGCATGTTTGTCTCTCTCTCGTAAACAATAGGTGTGTTGGACTTGAAGCGGCGCTGAATGATCAGTGTTTGACATCAAAGTGTCACGAGAGCGATTCGAAAGCATGCGGATCCCTCTGCTCTCTTATGACTCTCTCTCTGTGCAGCACTGCTTCAAGTTTCCAATTACATGCATTTTTAAAACAAAACAAATTCAAGATAGATTTAAATATTCCACATTCATTTTATTTTTGCAAACATACTTTGCAAAAATGTCCCTGCAGATATTCTATACAACTTAAAAGTATGTAAAGCTCAATTATACAGTAATTTTAACATAAGCACAAGTCAACCTGCCATACCAAACAATACCACAGAGAGATGCCAAAGCACTGCATATAAACTACTATACGGGTCCATTCACAATCACTAAACACACCAAAATACAAATGAAAAATGAAACTATTCTGAACTCAGCGATCACAGTGAATAGTACCTCTGTCAATCTGATGCCCATATGTGCATAAACACCACTGATCCTCACAAACTTCTCAAAGACACTCGAGCATCCGTTATAAAACACTCGCTATAGTCAACTACGTGAATATACTGAGCTGTATTCAAGCAGAAATATGTACGAGAGCACACATAAACTTTTCGTTTGCGCATCAATTATAACTGACACATCACGCGCGCCTAATGCACAATCATGTACTGTATGTCACTGTAATCATCTTTACCTTGATTACAATCGTCATCCATCAAAACGTTATGCAGCTGAGAGCTGTAGTTAGCATATCATATGCTCATACAGCAGTTTTGAGCCGCCGTTCAGTCTGTATTTCACTCAGCGTGATGAGAAACAGCTTGGTGCTCCGAAACACAGAATATCCCACAACACGTATAGAGGTTGTGCTGTTATTTAGTTATATATATTATTTATACATTATTTAACATATCAGTCATAACATTAGTGAATATATAATATTTTAGTTTTAAGTTATCTCGCACCCCCCACATAGAGAACCACTGACATCATAGAGTAGAACATTCCTCAAGCTGTCGTTCTGGCTTCAATATAAACTGTTTTCAGACTAACGACAAAGTTTTGAGTTCTGAAACTTACAGGATGTTTTTATAATACAATGTCCTCTTATGTCAAAAGATCAAGAGAATTTCAGTTTCTCAGTTCATGACCCTTTAAACCACTGATATTGTGCAACAAAGTAATATTATTTATCTTTCTTAAATGAGCCTCATGTTTTTGTTCTGTGACATTTTAGATCTCAGTCCAATGATGCATCACACATTGATTTGTTCTTTCTCTTTATTAATGTATTCTCAGCTAAACTGATCTGATCTGAGAGAGTGAAGAGTGTGTCATTGTTCTCTACAGGTTGAGAGATTGTGGCGTCACAGATGAAGGTTGTGCTGCTCTGGCTTCAGCTCTGAGATCAAACCCATCACACCTGAGAGAACTGAATCTGTCTGATAATAAAATAGGAGAATCAGTGAATCTGATCTCTGATGTACTACAAAATCCTGACTGTAAACTGGAGAAACTGAGGTAAGATTATTTATGACACACTGTAAAATATTTGTGAAGTGAAAAACAAATCACCCAAAAAAGTCTGAAAACACAAAGACAATTCAGACAAAATGTAAAAAGTAGGTATTGTTTGTGAATGAAATACTTACTCCTGATTGGATGAGACAACTGTCAATCAAGATACAGAGATACAGAAAGTAAAACATTGTGTGGCTTTGTTTCTTGTACATGTGTGGACTTCTGTGTTCATGTTAAAGCATTAGCAAAACCTTTAAATGGATCGTCTGTTTACACTAAGTGCTAATAGCTCGTCTTGATAGCAAAAGCTTGACTGTTAGCAGACAAAATTACTAAAGAAACCAGTCAGATAAGTGCGAGAGTAAGATTGTCGCTGTTAATAAGTGATTCATTATGATTGAACCGAATCTTTATTACTCCATTACAAGTGACATTTGTAAAGACCGGTTTTTACTTAAGTAAAAGTACAGAAGTACTTGCATTTAAAAGTACTCAAGTACCAAAATTAATATTCCTTTTTTATGTCAATGCACTGAATTATTTTTGTTGTATGTAATACCCCTTTTTGAACCTTATGCCTCTGAAGCAACTTACAATGCATTACACCTACTGAATACACTGACTAACTTACAGTATCTCTGGAATAAAGAGCTTTTAGACTGTTAAAAACTTAGAAATAAAACAAATAAATGAACACCCCCCCCCCCCCAAAAAGCAGGACGGTAATGATCTCTCACAGCTCTGGCAGTGTGTGCACACATCTTCGTGTAGACATTCATCCACATTTGAACCGAGTAGACAGTGAAAATGCTGTAAATACAGACTGATAAAAAAAATCAAACCTGTTTTAAAACCCAGCAACACAACTGTAGCTGTATAACTTTACAACAGCAACACTGCTTCAACAAAAAAAGCAAAAGAGCAAGATTTATTTGAGATCATCTCTCTTGCGGTACGTTGATGTCACACACAGAACGTCTGTGCAGCGCTGCTTCGAGTCAAACACCTATTGTGTTTTGTTAGGAGATGCACAACTGTTGTTCTGTGACTTTATAGATAATAGTTTTGTTTACACAATTTAGCAAAATCAGACAATATTGTGTCTAATATATACCACAATAAATACTTCTTAATATTGAATCGTTGCAAAAACACATCACATTTACAACTGGTCAGTGTTCAAAAAATGCTGGAAAATCACTTTACGTAACCCGACAAGAGTGATTACTGATATACTGTCAATAAATCACATTTTAGAAAATAAAAA